>JALLPH010000383.1:0-22790 GCA_036939855.1 Cyclotella choctawhatcheeana
CAATTGGGATAAGTGCTTGGTTGCTGTCAAGTATTTGTCCTATTGCTTGATCTCCAGTGAGTTTCAAAATTCTTTTTCTCTCCTAAATCACGTAGACGTGCACTGGGTTCATCGTTCTTGTTTAATAAATCACAGTCATTTGTGATGTCGGCAGAGGAAATGTTGGAGTGTATCAGTGTGACGTTGAATCCTATGCGACTTAATGGGCATCTCCACATATTTTCTGTAGTGGAGTGTTCGACTCGGAAAGCAAGGTCAAAAGGGTGTTGTTTCGGTAGGTCTTTTATAATCTTCGTGGGTTCAGTCTCAACTTGTGACTGTGGCCGAATGAGTTGTACAAGGGGGAGGATTCGTTTGAGTTCGGTGCATCCAAGGCAGTGATCACCGTAGGGGTCAAGCTTTGCTGAGCATGTACAGTGTGTCAAGTGTTGTGTCAGGGGCCAAAGCCGTAATCTCAATTTTCGTTTGAGCATGATTTCAAAATTTTCATTGGGGATACTGTGTTGATAAGGTTTGTGGCTCATTGTGAATAATGTCATAGATGTATGTTTGTTGAGGATGGCGTCAAGACGGTGTTGTAGGTCTAATTCCTCTGGTGAAGGGTGATGCAGCTCTCTAGGAGTTGTGGGAGGTGAAATGAAGTCCTTTCACATATTAGATCACGGCATCTGTTGATGGATGTTTTGTATATGAAGTGATGATGTGTGGGGTTTGTAATGGTGGCTTGTTGGGTGTTAGGGGGGGGGGGTACAGACGTCGACGAAATCTGGTAAGTATTTGTTGTTAACTCGAAAAGGGGTGAGGTTGGATGTTTTCCAGTTGCTGCGTGAAGGCAAGTGATTGATTGAGGTAGTATTACTGGTGCAAAGTTATCACTTATCCATACTCCTTCTGTGGCAAATTGGATGCAGCGCTTTGTAGTGACGATTGCCGTTGGGATGGCGGATTACATAGGATGGGGTAGACCGAGGAGGCCACCTTGCTTGATGGACATGGTGGCAATTAGTTGTGAGTGTTGAGGCATGCCGCTGGTCTGTGTGATGTTTTCGAAAATAATATTGATCATTTCAGTGAATTCTCCATTGAAAGCACCATCCCAGCAGAACCAATTGTTGGGTAATCCATTGGAGCAATTTGTGTACAGGTCGTATGCGAAGAGATGTGTGAGCTTGTGTACGGTACATACTGAGAAAAGGCAAAGCTTTGTCTGGAGGTCACTGAGCCCATTGATAATTTTGTGTGTAGCGTCTTTTGCTTTGGAGATTGCTTTCATTAAGAAGGTGTTGCAGAAATTGGAAGAGCCAATTGTAAAATTGTTAGTGTTTTTCAAAAGTCCGTAGATCAGACCAAATGCGGATACCGTTTTGGGTTGTGATTGACAAATGCATGAAAAAAAGGTATCTGTGGTTTTTTGTCTCCAGCGTGAAAGTTGAAAGTGAACAACTCACAAGTTCTTCAGAACTTCTGTCAATATAACGACGTCTCATCACTTGTTGAGTCTGTTCCGTGGACACTTTTCAAGACACAATGATTGTAACATCCACGCTTTGGTTCACAATAATGACGTCACATGTGTCTTGTGAACACACACACGCTGAATAGAGTTGCCATTTTTCGCATCTTCACGTGAAATAAACTTGCGACTCTATCACCGCTTCTATCTGATTCACGAAAACACTTTCTAGTGGCACCCTTCATAATGGCACTAGAAGCACGTTTCAGTACCATTATCCCCTAATTTCTGTAGGGGGTAAAGCTACTGACGCGCAGTAGGCCCTTACCCTTACAGAAAGCACAGGATACCTTGAAACCATATAGTGAAAGTGACAAACGTTAAGGGTAAATTTGAGATTTTGCGATGTAGCCGAACCGCTCTCTGTCGGAATTTTTGGCTAGAAGACTCACTAACAAAAACACCCATCAACCATGGCGACAACGCGATGGGCAATATCATCATCGGCACTCAATCGGAATACTTGCGCCTCTGCGGATTGGCTCTTCATGATGTTTCTAAGGAGGCAATATGTTGGTCTAACATGTTGGTCAGCCTGAATCACCACGTGTTTTTGTGTGAGTTCTTGCATTAAAGTCAATACTAATGTCAGACTTCATAATGGGTCCAACAACCATTACGACGGCCCATAGACACTCTCCTTTACTTTACGGCTGTGTTGTGGCCGGTGGCCGGCCATTCCGTCTCCGATCTTGCCTCAAATGAAGCCGTTCTTCCGTGAATTGTCTGACACCAAGAGCGAAGATTCATCATGAGCTCGGCGTCTCTACACCCAACCACCGGTGAGGATTATTTTATGTATGTTGGGGTGTAATAGCTTTAATGTGATATTTACAGAGCCCTACTCCGCGAAAAGAGGCGTACAATAGTTCAACTATTATTTTTGCGTGCGCCACGCCTGAACGATAGAAAGGCTGTCAGTCTTGCACAGGGGAGTGATGAGCATCATTCCGCATGTAAATGCTCATACGGTGTTTATTTTTGTGTTCAATCTGGTCGGTATGTGTAGTTTGGCTTGTGAACAACGGAATCTTCTTTAGATCATGGTAAACAACAATAACAGCCCTTTTCTACATTCTCAATACGAAAGATTAGAAATTACTAACATTTAGTCATGTAATTACGATCTTTTACATCTCGATAATGTCTTGTTAAGATTGTAGACAATGATATGTGTTTCATTCTAAGTCTTATTTGTCATCTCTAATACTATCAACAGAATCTTGTCAATCGTGCTGGCGAGCATGATGTATGATCCGAGCATGTCTCTGAACAAGAAGTGCTGCCTTTGAATCTGCATCATTGTCTTATTGCCTATTGTCGTATAAGATCTACCATCTCTCCGATCGTAATTAATAGCTCCATTGTGTCCGCTTTAGTCATCTTCATCCGGATTCGTATTCAGCAGAGCTTCCTCATGTTAGCTTGCCTCCCAACCACACGTGAATTGTTTCTTTCGAAACCCATTGCTCCAGTCAGGGTCGTTGGAAGATCTACGGTCGATGGAGGATCTACCAGGAACGAGGAATACATCAAACACGAATATCCAGCCTCTTGACCACAGCATTTGGACGCAGAGCGCAGATTCTATGTCGCGTTGATAGTGTGAGAGGGCATGGTTGATGTTCTGAGGACGGCTGTGGTGTTGAATGAGGTGCTGTTGGCCGCGGTGTTGTGATGGCTTGCTTGTGGCTGCAGTGCTACTAGAATGGAATGAGCGGCTATCGGCGCCAATCGGCTCATGGATCTGGCAAAATCTCAAAAAAGTTGTGCTATTCTGGGAGGGTACTCCGTGCGTAGCCGAGAGTGGCGCTACTGTAATTAGCGGTACTATCGGACTATGGTACGGTCAGTGCTATCATAGAGGGTGGAACCAGTCTGTGACTGTGAGCTGGGTGACATTACATCATCTGCTGTCTTCGACTCTCTTTTGCTTTGACACTTTGACACCTAGCAAAGACCAAAGGTAAAGACCAAGACACCACTCAACTATCTGGCCACACATCATTGTCATTATTATTATTTTTTCACCTCTCAACAACAATGGACGTGTATCCGAAGCAGCATCTTTCGATTCCATCTCTTGAGAATGATAGACGAGTGAGTTCCCCTTTTGTTTTCCTGCAATGATCAATGATATTGATTGACTGGGGTTCGGTGGACGTTGGACTGCTGTGATCGGTCATTGGTTTGTCTACGGCCTGCATAATTCATATCATTTATTGGAGTTGAACATCTCAAGAATCTTCAATATTACTGCCACAACAGCAATCGCCCACAGCATTCAAGCTGACCCCGATGTGTCTTCCTATTGACAACTCCCGAGCCGCCCCACAATGCCGCCAATCACCGCGTCAATCTCCATCCACCGTCATCAGCGATCTGTCTGCTCTAGAGAGTCCCCGTTCTGTCAGCGGTTACTATGAGACGTCCTCTCCTCAGGACAATAGCTCCACCTCACCACGTAGCACCGCCCCCAACCCCAAGGCCAAGTCCGAAATGTGTAAGAACATGCTAACCAAGGGATACTGCAGCTTTGGATCTCAATGTCACTTCGCCCATTCGGAGAATGAAAGGCAAAACTTTTCAAGTGTGGAGGAATTGTACCAAGGTGGATTGATTAAGAAGACGGACATGGGGGTGTATTTGAATAGACCTTGTTGTTTTTGGGTTCAGAGTGGGAGTTGGTACGTTTGTTATGATTGACCCTTCTTACTTTAATGCAAATTTTCTTTACCTAAAAGATTCTTCTGCTGTTGCCATGATATTATATTCAATAGCCCGTACGAAAGCCGTTGCAAATCTCTGCACGATCCCCGTCTACAAACTGCCAACGCCACGCACTCATGGCTTAAACACTTCACCAAACCGACCAAGAAGGATCCCACTGTAATCCTCGACCGATTGCATCACGTCCGCATGAATGGGGTAATTCAAGTCAATCCTCTCGTAGAGCCATGGATTTGGAACGAATGTCGTCCTAATATGGCTGATAACAACGAAGATGCGAATGTCTGGGATGATACTTACCGTTTCGTTTGTAACTGGGACGTGCCCATCTTTTCATCCCTTGACGTGCCAAGGAAAGAGGAAAATGGTAGTGTTATGTCCTACTCCAACATGGTTAGCCGTACTAAGTATGAAAAGATATCCGACCTTCAAAAGTTGTGTATTGTTGCTGCCATGAAGAAACCCTCCAAGATTAGTTCCATGGGGATGGGAGGACATGATGCCAGTATTGATTTTATGTATGAACCCTCGGTAGGTTTCTCATTTTTTTAGTGACAAAGCACACCAGAGAAGGAACACTAATATTCTTATTCTGTCCTTCATTGTAACAGCACTGCATAAACGGTCAACCATGCATGATCTTCCAAGCCCGATTCTTCCGTCTTCTTGACTACAAGCAAAGGGCACACGTGTCGTCGATCGAAGATGTGGTGGAGGAGATTAGCATGCAAGAGTACCAGCGGTTGGCTAACAACTTGACCACTAGAGTGTACGAGGCAGTGATGGATTCCAAGGGGAAGAGGAGTGCCAATCTGAGCATGTAAGTGGTATCTTTCATTTTGTATTGAGTGTTAAATGTCATGTTTCACAAGCTCAAGTATGCTGATTCTTGCTCTGTATAAATGCTTTCAGCTTTTTTGATGTAGACGTCACATCATGCTCCAACAATAAAGCCAAACGAGCCTCCAAGAAGGAAGAAGAGCCTTGGCAGCTTGAAGACAAGACTCTGTTTTGCCTACCTAAGAACGATGCATTTGTATCCTGCCTTCCTCAAACCAAGCCATACGTCATGATGCAGCCTGTAGACGAGACTCAGGCAGGCCGTGCTCTCATTGATGGGATCATTGAGCATCGTATTGCCACTCTTCTTCATGAGCAAGGATTTCAGTTCGGCAAATTGCCCAACAAGGATTCATTGGATGCTCGTGAAGAAGAACTCAAGGCCAAACTACTCTACATGATGGACACGTTGAGCCGTGATTTTTGGCCTGTTACTAGCAACATGGATCACATCAAGAAAACAACGGAAGAGCGTAACCAGACTGAGTACCATATCGCCGAGGATGAAGGCCCCAGTGACGTCAGTAAACTATGGTACTCTTTCGTGTTCAATCTCAATGCTACAGCAGAGGAGGTAGAGCAATCCTCGTCCCGCCTCTCGGTCTTCCACTCTATGACAATCAAGCATGATACGAATACCAATCTTCCCCATCTCAAGAACAAGAAACCACCTGCCCAGGTTCCAGTCAACTACTCTACGAACCAACACCTCTCTGAGGCTACGTGGAAAGAGTTGCTTGAAGGCCAGACCGGATCTTGGGCTGCAGCCAAATACACTTCCGATATAAAGAAGAATGCACAAACGATGTACAAAGCCTCTTAGAACGTTTGCATTCACTACCACTCCTTAGACACCACAAATTATAGATTTCATCTATTTCATCAGTAGAATTGCACGAATCTACATGACCATACTTGACGGACTCCTGTCATTTGATAACGAAACAAAGCATTCTCGTATACTTTCCTTTCAAAGGGAACTGAAATATAATTCAAACTCAATTGCCATACATGCAAAACATTGATCACAAATGCGGATGTATCCCAAGCCTTACTTTGATAGGATGGGATCATTTTGCAATACATATTACTACACATTTGCCACAATCAGCAGAATAAACTAGGCCATCATCTTTCATTTTCTCCTGTAAAGTGTCTTTCTCATTTTTATTTGTAAGAACTTATTGATGCTTTCAAGTTTCAAGCGAATGGTTCCTTTAGATATTATGCAGGTCGAGCTTTTGGTCGAGCACCAGTAGTGTGTATCTACCTTCATACGTTGTATGGTATAAGTAGTAGTAGTAGTAGTAGTACACATTGTGTACCTCCAACCCCTCCACGTGGAAGTGTTAAAATGGCACGGGTCCATTTTCATCGAAAATCGAAAGAATCAACCATCAACCCAAATCAACCTCAATCACAGCAGGACGAACCACTCGCTCGCAACAACGCAATAATGGCAGCAATCAAACTATTCATAGCCACTCTCTGCATCACCTTTTCCAATGGCTTCATAACCGCTCCGACAAGGCATGCACTTCGCCAATCACCTCTCTACGAAGAGTCATCGGGTGAAACAGCCGAGCCATCAACCGAACCAACTAACAACGGAGGCGAAGAATCGGATATTCTAAACTCGGCAGCTTTCTTACAGCGTAAAGTTGAAGTTTTGCAGGGTGATTTGAAAAAGCTAGATGAGAGTATGGAGGAGGTTAATGCTGTTTATGAGGCGAACAAGGCTGAGTGGGGGTGAGTGTATCTCCATCTGCACATATCTTCATGCTTATATCTGTCCATCCAAATTCAACAGATGCTCTTCATTCTATTACACAGAGAAAAATTCGACAAACTCAACGACGAATCACGTCTAATGCAAGAACGCTTCTCTAAACAATCTGTTGACACCACTGCCGAAGCCACCGTCGACGTTATCAAGCAGATGCTTAACGTCATCGACACCTACGAGCGTGCCTTCAATGCCGTTGAGCCATCTACTTCAGAACAAGAAGGGATAGTTTCTGAATATAAAGACACATATGACAAAATTTTGAGCTGTTTTGCAGAATTGAATGTAACAAAAATCGAAACTGTTGGATCAGAATTTGATTACGAATTACACCAGGCTATGATGCAGATGCCAAGCGAGGATCACGAGGAGGGGATCGTTTGTCAGGAATTTGCACCGGGGTGGATTTGTGGAGATAGATTAATCCGTCCTGCTATGGTCGCTGTTGCAGCTTAGAAAGAGATAATGGCCGTGGTTCTTCTTACTAAACCAAAATGAAAATGCTTTTCCACAAAAATTAAGAGCTTTCTTTATTAATCTTTCCCTCCCAGGTTTCTGGTCTTTGACTCTTTCAAACTTTCAATCAAGAGGCCAAACATATCAATTGAAATTTTCTCCTATCTCTTTTCTCTTGCCTTGACTCTTCTTTTGATTTGACTCTTCCCGCCAAAGTTGGGGTCGCGCTCGCCTCTCGCCTCGCTCGGCTCGCTCTTCTCTCTTCTCCTCCTCCAACAAAAAGTAGATAATAATACCAAACCGAGATCCGAAACAACAACTGTCGCATAGTAGTAGTGCTGACTCGATAAATCACGTCAATTCTAGCTCAACTACTCTCAGCTGCATTGTTCGAACTTAGAACTGGCGTCTTGTCTATCATTGCAACACGTCCATTACATCAGCATCGCCTAGAAGTGGAAAGTTGAGTATGCATCCACCTCTAGACAGACCACACCCCGAATGCCAAGAGCAAATCAATGCACTTCAAACCTGTCATGCGACAACTTCCAAACTAAAATTTTGGGCGTGCAATGATGTCAAGTTTGCCTTGGACAGATGCCTGAAAATAGAGAAGCAAAATTTGCTCAAGGAATTAAATAAGGACGTTGAGCAGAAAAGGAAGATCGAGGAAGATGCCTATCAACAAGCTTTGGGGAAAGACATCAGTTTTGAGGAGTATCTGAAGAATGATAAAGATTATGTTCGTGCTATGAATGAACGAAATACTAAATGATACTTATATGACCTGAAGCCCCTAAAAAGCATTAAGACTGTTTGATAAGTTGTTGGGATTGAGTATTGTGATTACATTATGGCTTTCCTTGTTGCAATTTCTCCAATAAATACAAACATGCATATAAAACTTTGCCCCAATATATATTTGCAGTAGTGACAATTAGACCAGTTCCAGGAGGAGGAGTCCGTGCAGCATCCCACCGAAGAACTAATACAGGTCGATCAGTATCATATCGTCCATTGTTTCCTCTACCTCTATGGAAGATCCGCGCATCATAAAGTACTGCATCGCCAGCATTAATACATGCTAGAAGCGGTTTGGTTGGTATTGAAATAATTTCACCATCTTTACTGGATTCATCTGCCGTTTCTATCAAGAACCTTGACATATATTTTCCAACAGCCATCTTATACTTAGAACTCAAAGTATAATCAGAAGAATGTGATCCTAAAATCAATTCAGTAGGTCCATTGTCGTCTATATCTTTCAAAGCTACAATGGCTGTCAGCCCTTTAAACTTATTATCACAGTGCCATATTTGATTGGTAGATGCTGGGCATGCATTTAGAAATTGTACATCCGTTAATTCGTAGCGTGTTATGTTTTGTTGACTGAAATATGATTCGACGATATCTTTCAGTGTAATCATCTTCTGCACTTTTGTTGGATGATTTTTCCTGAAATGATGTTGCTCCGATTCGTGTTCATTATTTCTGAGAAACAATTTGTTGAGCCAGGTAAAAGATTCATAATACAAGGATTCGTCTTGCGTTGAAGCACAAGTACGGTTGGCCTCTTCACCAACGCGAGACATGTCTCCATAGTAAATAGATCTCTTGGAAATACTGCAATGCGCTCGCCCGGCATTCCAAACTATATTGTGCTTTTTACCATCAGTATTGTCAAATGCTGCTTTTGATTTTGCATTCCATGTTTGTAATTCAGATGCACAAAGCACATCCTCAATCACAGTTACACCCAGTTTGTTTATATTGTGCATATGCTGCTGTAAAGAGGATTCTGCTGTCGACGAAGGCTGTGTCGAAGGAGTGATTTGAGCAAGCATCTTTCGAGCAGCTGCCACTTCTTCATTTGACAGCGTACGTCCATCATGATTTCTATATGCAACATATGAGCACAAAACAGTTGAGACTGATACACCGATTGCAAGACGCTTGGCATAATGTACTGTGCTCGGAGCAGTGATCATCTTCGTTGCGTTTCAAATGTATTGGCGTTTGGGGTTGGCTTTGGTTGTTGGTTGACATTAAGGTATTTGGCATTGAAGAAGTATGGTTAGATAGTAGTTTTAGTAGAGGGTTGTGTAGCATGTAGCCAGGAGGGGGGACGTCCTAGTTAATTTCACTAACTAGCACTCTGGTACCAATCTCGACCGACCAAGGGGTATGAAATATGTACTATAGTACCAAACCCCCCAAAATAGGCATTCGACTGACTGACCAGCTCCGTCCTCTAAAGGTACTATAGTACCATATCATATGTCGGTGCCTAGCAGATTTGGCACTAAATCGACCAAGTGCCCACATATCTAACCAAATGCCCGCTATTTTTTACCAAGTAGTGTTTTTACATACAAGAACCATGGTACCCTTGACCGACCGACAGTGGGGCTGAGGGAATGTACTATAGTGCCAAAATAAATGTCACATCTAGCGCTAGTTACGACCGCCCGACCAGTGGGGCTGAGGGAAAGGTACTATAGTACTTTACCATATGTCGGTGAGCGAGACGTCCCCCCTCCTCAAGACAGTAAGACAGCTTTTGAAAAAACTGTCCCGCCGCCAGCCGGCCGGCCGGCCGGACTCTCTTCTCAAGAGGTAAGTATGCGCATGCGCGCAGTACCATATGGTACTTGCAACAAATGAATAATATGAATTGATATGAAATATGAATGATGAACCAGAAGCCAAACCAATGTGAACCAATGAGACAGTTACAGACACTGTGGACTGTTTAGACAATGCGGCATTCAACGTTGTAGAGTTCTTATCTCATCTTTCATCTGAATTTGCGGTTAGATTCAACCATGCCATCATTAAGATCCGTGTTCTCGTCGGAGTTTGTGGATCCGAACTCCTCACCCAAACAATTCTCACAATGCAAGCCAATTTCAGCTCACAAAATCCAACATATAATTATCAACAACAAAACAACAACTACATCTACAAATACAACCAAACAAAATCGAAATCATGTCAAGCAACGAGCTCAACCCACAATCGTGTACAAACCCAGTATCCCCTCCTCATCAACTATGCTCATTCAAAAAAGTCCTAGTAGCCAACCGTGGAGAAATCGCAATCAGAATCTGCCGTGCTGCTGCGGAATTAAACATCCCAACCGCCACTATCTACGCCTATGAAGATCGGAACTCTGCTCATCGATGGGATAGTGATCAGTCATTTCTACTACCTGCATCGGGTACTCCCTGTGGTGCATATCTGAACATCCAAAACATCATAAGCATTGCGAAGGAAAATCAAGTTGATGCTATTCATCCTGGGTATGGTTTTTTGAGTGAGAGCGCTGAGTTTGCCAAGGCGTGTGGGGATGCTGGGATTACATTCATCGGTCCTTCTGTGGAGGTATGTTTTCGTTATTACGCCACACTCTACACCTCGTTCTCGTTATTGTACCTCAAATGCTGTGTTATGTTCTTCATTCACTACAACAGAACTTGATCGTATTTGGGGACAAAACAAAAGCACGGGAGCTCGCGATAAACGCAGGTGTCTCTGTGGTCCCAGGTACTACAAAGCCATTAACCACTACAGAGGAAGCAGAAGCATTCGTTGAACAATACGGTCTTCCCGTGATGATCAAGGCAGCTAAAGGTGGCGGCGGGAAAGGAATGCGGGTCGTAGACAAAACAGAAAATTTGATACCTCTCTTCAATGCGGCAAGTTCTGAAGCACTGGCTTCCTTCGGCGATGGCGGATGCTTCGTCGAGAGATATGGTAAGATCAGATTTCTCTACAAAAACTATGTTCAGCGTTAATACGATAATATTGAAACTCACAAGCATGAAACTATAGTGGCCAATGCAAGGCATGTGGAAGTTCAGGTGATGGGTGACGGAAAGGGTGGTGTTGTGCACCTGTTTGAGAGAGATTGCTCCGTTCAGCGCAGGCATCAGAAGATTGTTGAGATTGCACCTGCGTGTCATCACTCCATGGAAGTTCGGAAGGCTGTTATTGACGATGCACTAAAGCTTTGTAAGGCATGTTGCTACAGAAACGCAGGAACCGTTGAATTTCTAATAGGTGAGCTTTTCAATGTTGGCATTTGATTTTAATGTATTCAATTATGACTTTTGCATGCATCTTACCCATGTTGCAACCGACCAGATGATCAAGGACGACACTACTTCATGGAAGTGAATCCAAGAGTTCAAGTGGAGCACACTGTCACAGAACAAGTCACCGGCATTGGTATGTTTGCATGTTCCTCCTTGAGTTTCAAAGTGTCAATATTCATCACAGGCCCTAACTATACCTTATCCTACCAAAGACATTGTTCAGAACACTTTCTTGATAGCTGCAGGTGCGACTCTGGAAGAAATTGGGCTAATACAAGATAATATTGTATCAAGAGGAATTGCAATGCAATGGTAAGTAAATACTGTCTTAGGTTGCTTGATGTTTATAATTGAAATCTCATCCTCGTTTTCTAGTCGCATTACTGCAGAGGACCCCGAAAGAGATTTCGCTCCAGATACAGGGATGCTAAAAGTCAGTCGTCATAGTGTAGGACCGGGTGTTCGTATTGATGGTTTCTCGTATCCAGGGATGGTTGTCCAGCCTTACTTTGATAGCCTGCTTGTCAAATATACTGTGAGCTATTCTAATTGGGAAGGTGCAATCAGAAGGATGAGGCGGGTATTGCGTGAAAATCATATTAGAGGCGTAAAGACAAATATACCGTTTTTACTCAATGGTGAGTGTGTTTCATTAGCATACTGGAGTATTTGTATATCTTCTATTATTTGCGTACACTAAAAGAAACAATTTCATCTGTTCAGTGATGGATCATCCAGACTTTATCGAGGGCAATTTCAATCTGAACTTCATTGAAGACAACCCCAACTTACTGAAGCACCTTCCGGGAACACTGTCTGCTCAAAAATTAGAGACGCAAGGAACCCTTGGTCAAAAGTACGATAATATCGAAGGGTATCTCAAGTACATTGCTAACCTTGCAGTCAATGGTCACCCTGAGTCACTTGGCGCGGACCCATATCTTGTTCGTAAAATAAACAACTATGATGTTCCTGCTCCAAGGTCGACGGACGTTCTCAAGGTTTTGGAGAAGAAGAAAGCTAATGGTGACACCTATTCAGCCCCTCAGTTTCGAGACATACTTAGAAAACAAGGGCCAAATGCTTTGGCGTGTGTCGTTCGGAATCACAAGAATGTGCTTGTCACTGGTAAGTATACTTCTTACACGTGGTTACTACAATTCATGAACTAAACCTGAATAAAGAACTTACCAGTCTTACTAACTCTCTCTCTATGACACAAAGACACAACTTGGCGTGATGGTAAGCAGTCTTACCGTTTATTTGTCTTCATTAATGACATCAATCCTTATGTATGATTTTCTTTATCAAAAACCAGCCCATCAGAGTCTTCTTGCTACCAGAATGCGAACTATAGATCTATTGAAAGCAGCCGAAGCTACGAACACTGCCTTTAATGGCTCTGATGTGTTCTCTGTTGAAATGTGGGGCGGTGCTACTTTTGATGTGTCGATGAATTTCCTTCGTGAATGCCCATGGAACAGACTATCATGTCTACGTCGAGCCGCACCCGACCTGCTCTTTCAAATGTTGTTACGTGGTGCTAATGGTGTCGGTTACACTGTTTACCCAGACAATGTTGTATTTGAGTTTTGTAAACAGGCCTTTGAAAGTGGTATAGACGTTTTTCGTGTATTCGACAGTTTGAACTATGTGGAGAACATGGCACTTGGAATCAAAGCTGCAGCAGCATCTGGGGGTTTTGTCGAGGCCGCAATATGCTACACAGGCGACATCACATCGGATGATCCTAGCAACAAGTATAATCTCAGGTACTACATTGATTATGCGAAGAAACTAGTAGAATTAGGAGCCCATGCATTGGCAGTGAAGGATATGGCTGGCCTTTTGACGCCTAGAGCGGTAACTTTGCTCGTGACAGAGCTTCGGGATTCATTTCCAAATGTTCCAATCCATCTGCATACTCATGACACAGCAGGAATGGGTGTTGCTTCAATGTATGCCGGAGCAGAAGCTGGTGCAGACATTGTTGATGGTGCAATAGACTCAATGTCGGGTAAGGCAGTTTTGGATTAGATGCTTGTCAATGAATATATATTCTCAAACTTCACTTTTCAAATATCACACCGAAGGTTTGAGTTCTCAACCATGCCTCGGAGCAATAGTCTCTGCACTCGGTAGTGAGATCCATGTTGACTTGGATACACTTCAAATACTAAATGATTATTTTGAAAGTCTTAGGCACCAATATGCCCCATTTGAGGTTCAGGCATTGAACGCTGCAATCGGTTCCAACGTGTACAAACATGAGATTCCAGGCGGACAGTACACAAATCTACTCTTCCAGTCAAAGCTATTAGGGTTATCTGGTAGGTTTAGCGAAGTGAAGAAAGCTTATTCAGCTGCCAACAAATTATTAGGTGATATTCCAAAGGTGACGCCTTCATCCAAAGTTGTGGGTGATCTAGCTCAGTTCTGTGTCGGAATGGTGAGAATGAGCTTATTTATTGCACAGCAGTTGTATATCCAGAACAATTACTCATTATCATGCAAACAAATATGTAATCCCAGAACCTATCTGAAGATGATCTTGTTAATAACGCGGCTACTCTGCCTATTCCAGGAAGTGTGGTAGAGTATTTCCAAGGTGCATTAGGTCCTCCACCCGGTGGGTTCCCATCAGAATTTCGTGCTAATGTTTTGAAAGGAAGAGATGGGCCGTGTTTTTCTGGCCGTCCAGGTGCAGAACTGACTGATTATGATTTTAGAGGAGCAGCAAAGAATCTGAAGGAAGCATATGGAGATTCAAGGATCAGCTTTAAGGATGTTTTGTCTCATGGTGAGTTTGTTACAGCCGAATTGTTTGGTTGTTATTTGCGTAATACTAAAATGGATTCCAATCTTGATTCACAGCAATGTATCCGAAAGTCTTCAAAGAATTTCTTGCCCATGAAAAGCAATACGGGTCAATCGAAAAGCTACCCACGCACTTGTTTTTACGACCCATGAAAGTTGGTGAGGAATCCCTCCTCCACGTTGGCAAAGGAAAAGACTATTACATTCGTCTAGGTTGTATTGACAAATTTGATGAAGACCTTGGTACTAGAAATGTTACACTAGAAGTCAATGGAGAAAAATGGTTCATCCGCACACCTGATGTTGTTACGAAGCTGAAGGATGAGTCCGGAAAACTCTCATCATCAAAGAGGCGTGAAAAGAAAGACCCAACAACCAGAGGGTCTATTGGTACACCGATGCCTGGTCAAATCGTTTCTGTTAACGTAAAAGTGGGAGACATAGTAGAAGAACGACAGACACTGTTTAAGCTCTCGGCGATGAAGATGGAGACTGAAATCAAAGCCCCGATGTCAGGGATGGTGTCACGCATTTTAGTTGCTCAGAATGACAGCGTTGAGACCGATGATTTAATCGCTCAGATTGATTAACTTTTGCAGTGGTGTTCACTATCTTGTTCTCTTAGGATCTGAAGTACTTTTAGAAATATCAACTTGAATATTTAAGATGTCTCTTTTTCTCTTCTCTTGTTAGGGCCTCTAGTATGCATTGCTCAGCTAGCTGTGAATGGACCACTCTAACCATACCTACCGCATTATCCACATAGGTATGGGAGCCGGTAGGGGGGGACACTACCATACACTCTCCTCGCTCTAGCACGGACATGATTTTTTGGTTCTTTTTATTGTGTCTCAGCTTGGTGAGATTGAGAAGGAGAAGGTTCCCCTTCAACTTTCTTTTTGCATGTTCTCAACCAAAAGGTGTCACAGAATAGAGTGAGTCCACTGCACAGAAGGTACGGTGCGGTACTACCCTAGATTTTAGCCCCCGAACAAAACAAGAACCAACAGAATCCAACAACATACACGCACACCGCCTCCCACTTCCCACTTCCCAGTTCATTTTTAGACAATACAAGCCACTTGCCTACTTCAACAATAATACGGTTGATCACTTCTTAGTTGTTATCACAGTTTGTGTGCACAACACTCCAACTAAAACATGACAAAAGATTCATATGATAACTCGAACTACGACGACGGCGCCCTCCCACCCATTCCGAAGCGTCCCCTTACGGCCTACAAGTGCGTGTTATGTTGTTGCTGTTGCTGTTGTTGTTGTTGGATCTTGTGGATTGATAATAATATTATGTTGACAAGTAATCCTCTCTAACATAATTAATTGTTTTTTGTTCAAAGCATCTTCTCCATTCTGGAACGCCAATACATCCTCCAGAGCAAGCAGAAATCAACCCTCGATCCCGATCAACTCCCCCCTGATGCGGTGAATGACCCTTATTATTCTGCTCGCCCAATAAAATATCGCAACGTGCTTCTTCCCCTAGATTGGTACGTCGTGGGCAAGAACCGCAAGAAGCGTCAAGATCACCAAAATCATGGCGTTATATCATTCAACTCGTTATCGAAAATGATCGCCACCGCGTGGGCTGAGGCAGATGAAGAGACAAAGGCGTTTTGCAAAAAGGTCTCTGCCGATCAGTTGGAAGTTTATTACAAGGATCAGAAGGCCTACAAGGAAAAGTACGGGGAGGAGGCTTATGATGCCCAGACCAGGAAGAGGAAGAATGCAGATGTCGCCTCCGAGCTGGCAGGGGACAACAAGAAGAGTAACAAACAGCAGAGTGATGGTGCTCAGAGGGAAGACGCTGCTGCACTGCCTTATCAAGGAAATAATGCATCATACGCTCAAGGGGGTGAATCCGTTCCATATGCTCAAGCGATTGACATGGACTTTCGATTGATGGCTCAAGGGATTCTGCAGGGGGAGCGTGAACGTCTAGCCAGTAGTTTGAGGGGGGAACGTGGCATTCAGCGTGACACATCCTATATTGACGAGACAGGTTTACTCGAGATTAGTCGAGGAACTTCTGCACCTGAACGCGGTTCGGAAGTTGACCGCATTCGAGCTTTGTTAATGAATCCAAACGCCCAGC
Source organism: Cyclotella choctawhatcheeana (assembly GCA_036939855.1). Taxonomy (NCBI): domain Eukaryota; phylum Bacillariophyta; class Thalassiosirophyceae; order Thalassiosirales; family Thalassiosiraceae; genus Cyclotella; species Cyclotella choctawhatcheeana. Next base: position 16,353 of record JALLPH010000383.1, read on the forward strand.
ATCATCGTCAAGGGGGAAACGCTTTAACAAACCATCTTCATACTAGGGAGAGTTTTCAAGCAAGGGCGGCTAGTCAAGATGAACTTCTCCGTGTTATGTTGGCTAGGCGTGAACAAACTCGAGCTCTATTACAGACACAAGACGATAGTATTAGGGCTTTGTTAGAATCTCGTAATCGACTTAGAGCGGAAAGTCTGAGGTTCGAATCTGATAGCCTTAGCTTGTTCTTGAATCGTGATGGCCGTCGTAGGGAGGATGATCTTCGACTCATCTTGGCAAATCATGATTCACGATTTGGAACGAGGTCAGGATCACAAGATGCATGGCGTGATGATCCTATTGGGGGAAACTTGCAACCCATTGAACTCAGAGAAACGCGGAGCGAGCCGCCTGTACAGAATTTGTCGCCACAACGCGATAATGGACTTGGATCGGTCTTGTCGACGCAGGGCGAACGTCTACGTGCCATGCTAGCCCAGAATGAACGCTTGCGGGTCATGCTAGCATCTCAAGGGGGCACAGACGAGTCACGTGAGCGCATTCGTGCAGAATTGGTGGCCTCTCAAAGTCGAACTAATGCTGAGGAAGCTCGTCTTCGTGATGCAATGTCAGCAGCTCAAGATGTGCGATTGTTGGGAGGGCGCCAGGCAGAACCTTCTCTTGAATCTCTGGCTCGTGATAGCCTTCAGTCCTATCGGCTGAATCAACATAATGGACTGCAATCCCTGAACGGACATACCTCTCCTAGTTGCCCCCCATCTGAATCATCTCGTCAACCCACTGCGTCTCAAACACAACATTCCAAGACCAAAAAATCATCATCTACACCAAAGAAACCAAAAGCGCCTCAGGCACAGCCTGAAGCCCAGAAAGGTGACCACTCTGACTGCAGCGCAGATTCTTCGCTATCCAGACGAATTACACCGCCGGAATAATGCATCATTATTTCTAGATAAGCACAAGCGATACACATATTTAGTCGAGGCACTGAGTATAAGGGTGTTTAATTGGCAAGCTTGTTCCAAATGAAAATATTCATAAGTATACAATCGAAACCTTAATTTATTTAGTGAAACTTCTAGCATTCATTGATGATAATAATCTTGATAAATCCACCAATGAACTTATTATTTGGGTTTAGCTTTTGAGTGTTTCAGTTTATGCAGCCCTCTTAGTATTCTTTGGATACGTTGACCTATGTTGGCCCAAGCAACGTAGCGAATAAATAGCCCGGAAGAGAAATTCAAAAGAATGTCTAATTAATTCTCACTCTTTATTATCATCTGGGTCTTCTATAACCAATCCTCTCAGCTGCAGTTGGTTTTTTCGATGCGAACAAAGAAGGGGATGCTCCTAATAGAGCTGATCCATCTGGTTGTGAGTTGTCTGTATTATTTTCTTCGCGCATTGCCTGTTGTTCGGCTAGGAGACGGCGTTCTTTCATGATCTAGGAGATAGAAATGAATTTGAGCGCGTTGGCAGTATTAACATTATAAGCGACAAAAATAAGCAGAACAACCACACAATAATATTTTGAGACTTTAGACTTTGAAACACCACCTGAACCTGACTCACAAATGCGACACAGAGAACGGGTCGGGAAAAATTTCAAACTGACCTTGTCATACTCTTCGACATCATCCGCCTTCAATTCAATTCTGGTGGGTGGTCGGCGGAGCGCCATGGTCGTTCTGATACAGGTTCTGATAAAGCACAATAAAGCTTGCGAAATTGCGAAGAGAAATAAATATAAGTATATGGTAGGTACATAGATATTTAGGTATGGTACTTAGGTACACTAATACAACATAAGTACACAACACCAACAACGGCACACGGCAACAAACAACGAACCTCAACGAACCTCTCGAATTCTCGAACGACGAACGACCCAACCATGAACATAATCACCATCGATTCCTCCTCTTCTTCTGACGAGGATCCTGGTGAGAATAAGTCTCGAATCATGAGCATTCCTAAATCCTCATGTCTCATTATTACACTGCGTGAATTTGAAGCTGGTGATGGTAGCTCCGATGAGTCGACGAATGATTCTAGCAGCATTTCTTCTCATGATTCTATTTGGGGCAAAGGAATTATTAGCTCCCGTGCTGCCCCAGAGAGTTTACATACTGCTGCTGAGGTGCATGATAAATTCACTACTCAAAAGCATTGCATTGTGGGGAATGAATATGATGACGAAGGTGGAAATGAAAATTCTCTTTCTTCGGCAGATTCTATCTGGGATAAAGTTGGAATGTTATCCATTGGACACAACAAATCGTCTCCTGATGAATATAGTAGAGACAAAGCAGTGTGTAATACCAAATCACAAGATGACGGCTCCTATGGCAATTCGATACAACATGACCAGTGCCTGGCGCCGAAAGAACCAAGCATCTGTGATTCTAGCTCTATTTCATCAGACGATTCTATACTACACAAGGCATTCTTTGAGCGTAAAAGGCACTCGATTCGCTCAACAACTGATAAACATCTGACTGGATCATCTTTGGTTCCACCGTCATTTTCTCAAAAGGAGGAAGAACACGAGAGTGATGATTGCTCCGTTTCATCTGCTGATTCAATGCTGAAGAAGACATTCTTCGAACGAAAGAAGCTCCCCATACATTCATATTATGATTATTGTAAACACTACCCAAACAATTCAAAAAATACCACAACCGAGACAGTGCCTGAAGTAGTGGCACGTAAACAACAAAACAATGTACAAGTACCCCCAGAACTGCCAATTCCGACAAACGCAAAATGGCAAATAGTGCTGCTGATGGACCACCGAGAATTTGGGTGTGCCAACAATTTTCTACAATCAGTGGAAACGCAAATTAATTCTCATTTTGGAGGCAAGCACGCTGAAATCGCTACATTGCCATCGGCCGATTATCTGTATGTTGCTAGATTAATCTCCACAGATCATCACAACTCAGGAGAGATATTAGATGAAAGAGTGTTGGATATGGTAATTGAACGAAAAGCCGTGCAAGATGTGTGCCAATGTTTAATTACTGACTCAAAAAAGTACAAGCCGCTTAGTTTCTTTGAAGCCCAGATGTACAAGTTGATGAATTGTGGAATGGGCAAAAAGTTGTTTATCATAGAGGGTGACGAGGAAAAGACTAAAGGATTGATGCATGGGGCGAAAAGTCAGGGTGAGAGGGAAAGAAGGTTGAAACGGGTCAAGACTTTGAGGTGAGCTCTTGTAGTGCAATGTTACATGATCTACCTGCATTATAAATCCAACAACCTTTTGTGCCCGTCCAATTTCGATGATTTCACAGACTACAGTTGGCCAACGGAGAGTTTGATGGAGTTGATCTAATATGCACCAAAGGAAGAAATGACACTATCAAGTTCTTGATTCATCAACTAAGATGTTTCCAAGAATCATTCGACCCTAGACGTCCTCCTCTTCAGACTAGAGAACATTTGAAGAATTATATCAATCGACAGATGAAGTCTCCAACATTTTTAGAGTATCTACGCTTGAGGTCAATTCCGAGTATTGGTGATGTCAAAGCAATGAGGGTATGTTACTAATGTGTCACTGCGCCTTATCATTACGAAGCAATACTTGCTAACAAATCCATACTACATTGACTAGGTAATCATGGACTCTAAATTGGACTGGGACAAAAACTTTATTTCACCTGCCTCAAGTAAGAAGTCAAAAGCATCTTTGGAAGATAAGGCAATATTTTGGAAAGCTCCAACCTTCGCCGGTGAAAACAGGGCCAAAAAATCATCTTTGAATAATACCCCATCCAATATACCCACTCCAAAACCAAGTTCCAACAAGATAACTTCCTTCCTTGTTAAAGATGGAAAGATTATTAATACTGAGGCTACCGTGCCCATTTCCAGAGACACAAAGGATGCTGTTGTGAGCTTAATTATATCTGACGATGAGAAAGAAAATGTGGTCATTGAATGAACACAAATATCACCTGTACAGAGCAATAATTTGTTTTGTATCTAGACATATGACAATAAACACATGGGTAGACCAACTCTAGTTATTGGCTTAATTAAACATGCAAATTTGTTTTGTAACTTTTACACACAGCACAACAGAATTTCTCACCACAATTTCAACAGTATTAGAATCACCAGGATTGATACTTCCATAAATATAAAAGGAATTCAAAAGATGTTCCTATATATTCAATACTAATTTCCCAGCATTGAATGGTTGCATTTGAATTTGAGTCTGGCACTATTGAGGCATAATCAATGCTATCAACTAACTAAGTAGTGTTGCAATCACATCAAGATCAGGGGTAGTTTCAATTTGTATAAAAGATAAAAGTAAAACAATGGCACTATAATTATTATAACTTGTAGTATGTGTATGATGTGTGACATAAAAGGGATCACACGATCAGGAGATGTTTGGTATTGGTTTTATTTTGAAATGAGGTAAAAGGGGGATTCCAAAATTAGGGGGTTATAAATGGTTAACAGGAATCCAGCTATTAAGTTCCGGGGGCGCTTTTCGCCCACCTGATTACCTTTAAATCGCGTAAGATATCATGTAATTTTACGCGTAAGAAAAAAAATATTTTAACTATTTAATTGAAAACCATCGACGGAGCTAACACGATGGTTTTAACAGCGATGCAACAATCAACCAATGCAACTAACTAGATAATTAATTAGTCGACTACATAAGCGTGGATTCGATGTAATTTGTATGCTTAGTTTTATGTTTTACACTATAAACTAATGAATACAAAATTATCTCGACTTCGGTTGATTGTTGTGTTGCTTTCAATGTCCCCCTCCTCCCCCGCCCGCCGCACACGTTCGTATTTGTTGTTATCCATGTATCCGGTTGGTTGTTGTGTGGTTATTTCATCGCTGGCGGCCGCGACGGTTCACAATAATTGTTGTTTTTTTTGCCCAAATTCCACCCTCTATTCCCGCTGATTGTTGCGTTATTGTGGTTCATTTCGACCCCGCATTACCCCACCCGCTTCCCGATTGATTGTTGCGTGAATTTGTGTGGGTTTTGTGGTCTCTCTGGCCTCAATCCTTCGGTCTAGAGGTGAAAAACCACTCCTGCAGGTCGGCCGGACACTTGTATTCAGCCGTGGCCTTGATTTTGATCGCTTTGGCGGCTGAATTGATACCGCCGCCGCCGCTGCCCATTGCCGAGGTATTCGTGAGGGTGTTGGTGGAGTTTGGTAGGGTTTGGGCCGCTATTTGGAGGCTGCCGGCCATGGTCGGGGTGGTGGACGTTTCGATTTCTCTCGCAAAAATGGCGAGAAAAGAGCGTTGAGTGCAAAAAAAATCGACCTCCGCACCAATGCCCTTTGAAACCACCACGGGGGAATCAAGAGCATTGGGACTCAGGTCAATGTCAGAAGACCNTCTGTTTCTTGGCTTTCCAACGCTGTCTTCACTTTGATCTAATTCCTATTTTAAGATAAGTTAGCTCTACTACGAAAAAATTACAGAGGCAAGTGGGCTCACACAGCACACAGGAGCCCATAGCTGGATTCCTGTTAACAGTAAAGTACAATGTTGCTCCTCTCCCACGTCCACAGGGAATCGTGAACCCTTCACGCACTTCACCGTCTTCGTAGCCATGACAATGCGGTGGATTGTATACCGGTGAAAGTGCACGTGAACCGCCTGCCCCATTGTTATGATTCTCTTATTGATTAGACCAATGATGCCCGCAATCATTGTCAGCAAAATTGAAACACCGTGGAGAAATGGCTCAACCTTCTTACGAATGTATGATTTGGACTTTTTGTACCTAATCAATATCAAGTAATAAATATTCAATGAATAGCTATAGAACAAGGTCAAGAAAATGCTCATTATCACCAAAAAACCGTATGTAATGTCAGTTGGTGACATGGCTTCAAAGGTTGCCAGTGGCAACGAGTATAAGATGTCGCCAACAGACATTCCAAGCATCAGACGATGATACGTGGTAGACAGTCGGTCTTTGGATGTCATGATCATCCTGATGAGACAACACGATGAGATGGCAGATACAATTGTCATTGTTGACTGAAGTATTGCCAACAATTTGCCGTGTCCATCTTTATATTCTTCATATGTTGCAGTGAGTACTTCCATTGGGACTGTGAATTATTGTCAGACATTATTAAAAGGAGTTTGACGGTAGATGGTAGTGTGCACTGCTTAGCTGGACTATTTTGTGCGGTGGCAATGGGTAATGGACAATATGTCCGTGGTGTTTGTGTTGAGGGTTGTTGCCGTTGTTGTTAGCCTGCTCTAGATGTCCAAGATGAAGTGAGAAACATGACCAAGTGAGAAGGCTTCACACCCTAACTGCATCATCCTCATACATCATACATGTGACTACTACACATTTAAAATTAAATGATTTTTTTTTCCGTTCGTGTCAAGATTTTTTCACGGCAGAAGGAAGAAATCTCGCGG
>JALLPH010000384.1:0-20793 GCA_036939855.1 Cyclotella choctawhatcheeana
TTCACACCAAGATTGTTTGGGTTAGGATAGATTGAAGCAGTTGGCCTCAGCAGGAATGTTTCATTCAAAAAAGATTGATTATCTAGAGGTTCTAACAGTTTCTGTCAGACCTGCCATTGATATATTTAATGATGCCTGGCCATTTGACCAAAACATCACTTAAATGCCAGCTTTGTCTGTTCTGTTCAGTGAAATTTGCTCAAAAAATTTATCTACTCATGCCCATGGTGCATGTAAGCCGTCACAAGATCTATTATAGAGAGGTACAGTAAGTTGAGAGAAGTTTTATGTTGCTATTGGAAAGAGTTTAATATCTCCATACTTCCTGCTTGTTGGCACTAAGCGTGGTCTTGCTAATTAAGTATCTTACTCTTTTTGATGGCAACATGTAATTTCTTGTGATAACAATACTATTATACAATTACGTCTCTCTGCTGTAGGGTTTATCTATATCATCCAAGAAATCATTGAACTCGGCGGCAGAAGTTGGCCATTTATGTGATGATTTGAAGAAGTTGCGATGGTTTATTCTAAGTTTGATTACGGTGTGCAACTCACTCCATGTGGGCGGTTTGCAGGTCTCATGGTTTGGGAAAAGTTGTGTTTGCTCCAATCTTAACACCAACTTTTTGTTGTGGCCTGGACCTAGAATGCAGAGTAGGTACATCATATTGACTATCTAAGCAGTCACAAAGAAGTATGCTTAAGTGAAATGAAATGAAATGAAATTCGGCCCCTCACGACGACTGTTGTAGGTACCTTCGTCCTGTGGGCACCCACTAAGTTGTCCGAGATTGTCTTAAACCTGCATACATGCGTTGTCAAATCTGCATGTTCAAACCTCAAAATATTCTGCATGCAGATTTGGGCCACAGGTATTAGGAATGGGGTGGGGATCACGCAAAAATGGGGTGCATTTTAAGGGCGGAGAAAATCAACGTAGGAATTCAGTATGGTCTACGTGCTGCATGAGGGGGTCAAATCTGCACGCTCGCATGCAAATTTGCAAGCAAGCCAAATCTGCATGCATGCATGCATGCATGCATGGTCGAGCCATTGGTCTGGCCGCTGTGCGTCAAAATGCATTGATGGTAGGTATTGGTGTGTTGGGGAGATGTGGGGACGGATGGGGAGGGGGAAGTGTCACCCTTGTAAGGGATCCAAGACGCCAAAGTAGGGGCGCACTAACTAACTAATCGGTAGAGAGTGCGCCCAAACTTCGGGTCTGGACCCTTCTTTACTTTGGAATGGCATCAATTTTGACGACACACAAACGCTAGTTAATTCTATAATAAAATATTTTGGCCGCCTGGGAACGATTTACCTTTCCGCCTAAAACTCGCACTAGAACGCCGCCACTCAAAATCAGCCATCCACCATGGCGGCCATCCTCCAGGCAATACCATTGTCAGCATATCATCAGAAGACCTGAACGCTGACTTTAAGCCCTTTCAGGACGTTTACTTTTGGGCAATAGATCGGCGCAGCTTAATTCATTGCTGTTTCACTTAACAGTAACTCACCAAACCACGTGATAGGGGGTGCGTGATTTCCATTCCTCACAACTTGCAATGGAAGCAAAATAACCATGACGACGTGCCTTCAAAGCGCCGTCGATTGGACAAACATCCCACCCCGGAAAGCACCTCTATTCACCGCTACGTCAGCACTACAACAGACACCCCTCTTCGGCATACGCCGGCTCATCGTTCATCAGATGATACATCAATCGATGAGACTCAATCACAAGATCAATATGATCTTCCATACACACAGGATCCCACACTTCTTTTATTTGTCTCACACTCTACCAACACTGCAACATTATCATCCGCTGACGCTACTAGTGACGCTGAGGTTGATGATATCTCTACGGATTTTACACGCACCCTCCCGATAGAAGAAATCCCCTCACAACATGTGGAGATTATTAAAGATGCGATTAAAGACGTGTATGGATTTGCAGATCCACGCCCTTTCCAGATTGAGGCTATCAATCAGCTGGCCTTTGGCGACAACTCGTCACTTGTTCTCGTGAGGCGCACTGCGGATGGAAAGTCACTTGTCCCTCTCACCGTGTCTATACTTCGCGGTGGGATTACTTTGGTTCTTGTACCCCTCCATGGCCTGGGTAGTGATCAGGTTGACAAAGCCACTGTACCCTGTACCCGCTCACCATATTACGCCAATGAGCACAAGTTCTCAAATGCCAAGATGCTTGAACAACGTTTCCGGGCATATTCTGAAGAAGAAGCTGATCACAATTCAATTATTGTCTTCGCTTCCCCCAACGCGCTCAATCCTGATTCAAATTGGTACAAACTATTTCAAGTCTGGCAGGAGCTTCAGGAAAGAGTTTGTTGAAGCGGCCAAGTCACTTCATACCTTGATCAAGTCTATGCACCGTCCTGTACCTCGCATTCTCATGTCGGCAACTTTCACCCGTGGAGATTATGAATATGAATCTTTTTCTAAGATATTTGGAATGAGTAAACCCGGAGTATTACAAGGACCTCTAGCTAGACGCAATACCAAGTTCGAATTCTTTCTAGGAGGTGATCCGGCCAAGTCATTGCTGAAATCCGGTACAGCAAGACACAAGAATGAACCTCATATGCAGCAGATGTGGTACTGCAACTCCAGAACTGCTTGCGATGTGAAAGTTCTTTATTACAAAAAGCAGAGCTAATGATAGAAACCTGCTGGCACCCATCTTACAAACGATCTACCATCCATTTGTTTACAGGCGGAGATGGATTGAAGATGAAAAGACATCGCTAATGGATGCTTTATTTCACTGGCTTCGGTTATCTACCTGGAAACGCAGGGATAAATGAAGATGGCACTGTTGACTTGCCAAGGATATCAATACTCATTGCTACATCGGCTGCCAATAGTGGTGTCAGCAGTAGTCAATTGAAAACTGCAATGCACAAAGGCTTCCCATTTTCATACTATGATCTCGTTCAAGAAATGGGCCAGGTCAATCGTACCCAACTCAAACTCATGGATGATTGCTGCTTTCAAGTCCACACATCTTTAAGCTGTTTCATCTCGTCTTTCGTTAGGATCATGACCAATAAAGAGTTGGCAGAAAGAGCAGAGGAGGACCAGGTATCTAATCTAATGTAGTTAGTGCAGCCTGACCATTGCTTCTCTCTAGCTCTAGCGGCCATTGTAGTGGTGGGGATGGGAGTTGGGAGCGGGGAAGTGTTGTGCGGAGAGATGAGAGCGGGACTGCGTGATGAAGAAAGACTAACTTAAAAGATACCTAGATTTTGTCGTAAGGCTTATCTAAATTGAGAGTTTCTCATCCATGTTTGAATTCATTCCAATCCACTCAAGAATGCAAGTCACACAACCAACAACAACGACCAACCGCACCATGGGATTTTGTTCCGGTGATTTTATCTCTAGATAGTTCAGCCACCTCACCTCTTTAGATCATCACTGATTTGTAAAACTCGGTGCCGCTATCTACGTTCCTGAACTTCAACTCTATGCCATCCATCAATTCATCAAACCACGGTGTCCCGCAAACCCAACGGAAACGTCGTCGAGCGGCCACAGTTGCCGCCCTTGCCATCTTCGCCTCCTCTGCTCAAGCCAAAACAGTCGTCGTTCAGCCGCCCAATCTCGATGTTCATTATCTATCGGATCCACTGCCTTCCGTGACAGCAACGAAGGAACTCCCCGTTGAATATTACCCCCCAGACGCTGCTGTGTCCGCAACGAGTCGGACGAGTGTCAAGCCCCCAAAAATAATCAAAAAGAAAGCGCTCACTAAGAAAGCTCACGAGCCACATTCGCCATGGCATACGGGAGAATATCTCCCCCAACGACTGGGGTCTTCGAAGAAAGTTGACTCGACACAGGTCATACTCCGTCCTCGCACGTCCAACACAGTTCTCTCGAATTCGAAGGATGGTAAAATGATTTATTACTACGATCCATCGTCGTTAATGTCATCTGTAGAATCACCCACACTGACGTTACCTGAGGTAATATACGATGCCAACGGCAACGTCAAAAAGCTGGAAGACGTTCACAACGGTGGTAAAAACGAGGTTTACCTCGAAGTCAAGCCGAAAGCTGTCTGGGGCGAAAAATGGCAATCTACACTCAATTCAAAACTGCATGGTGTCAGCAGCGGCACTACATCATTCAATAATAATACGATGCAATCATCGGATCAACTCATAGTCTTTGGAACGATTGCCACCATGGCCATACTTGTTGGTATGTTGTCCGCGAAACGATTGCGTAGCAAGAGATTGTTGGAGCATTGTATGGAGAGTGATTTAGATGATGAATGGGATGAGAAGAAGAATGATGCTCCAGGGGGTAGTTTCATGCAGAGGGGGTTTGGTGATTCTATGGGGGGACGGAGGGAGAATTATGGGAGCGGTTTGCACTGGAGGGGGGATATGGAAAAGTTTGATGTTTGATACTACTACATGATATGAATATTGACTTTATGTTTTAATAGTGTTTGGATGTTGCTCTGGTGAGGTAGATCTAATTATGAATTTAGCCATGCGTAGAAGATGAAAACGAGACAGAAAACAGAAACCATGCATAGCTACCCATGACCTTGCTATTACCAAGTTGATCTAGATTTCTAGAGAGAGAGGAAATAAGGACACCCCACCACCCACCACCCACCACCCACCACCCACCACCCACCCTGTGTGCCTTCATTCGCTGGGAACGAACAAATAAAAATTACATATGTGCTGAACTTGGCTGAACGGTGACTCTATCATTGACCAACCACCTTACCCCAAACATAGACTGGTTTCTGGTTTGCACCATGTCGTCAAGTATCACATCTCCACCCTCCTCGGGAAAATCCATCAACAGCTCTAACTCGAACACATCTCGAATCAAACCATCCTCCACCAGCACCCCATCCGAGCGAAGTTCCAACTCCAACCGTCTATTTATAATCTTCGCCACCCTCTGCATTCTAGTAGCATTCGTAAACATTCAATTCCATCATATATTTCACGATGAAAACGTGGCAGAACAGTTAATGAGGGAGTTTCACAATAGACACTTTAGAACTAGTCGACAGCACGATTACGAGCTGAAACAGGCTACGGATAAGAGGCAAGATGCCAACAACAATAATGATGGCGGCGGCGAGAATCAACAGCACAAACTAGCCGGATTAAAATGCCAAGAAAAGTATGGAGGACCAGCTGACGAGTATGCTGAGCAAGAAATGGTGTTTTGGAGTGATATACCGAGTGATGAGAGCTACAAGAGTCCTTTCATGCATGGGGAAGAAGAAAAGTTTTTGACATTCGAACCGTGAGTAAATATATGACAACCTACAATTGATATCTTGGAGAGTTCAAGATTTTAGACAATCCATTCATTTCTTTTGATACGGAATCTTTTTTACTAAACAGAGACCACGGAGGGTGGAACAACATTCGTATGGCAATGGGTAAGTACAATCTTATGGTTTTGATTAATACTTCATTCATCATGTAACACGTGATGTAAATCTCTTTGTATTGGGAACAATCAAATACACAATAACATTCAGAGACTGCACTGGTTCTCTCACATGCAATGGGACGTACCCTAGTGCTACCACCCGAACAACGTTTCTATCTATTAGGTAAAACAAAGGATGGACAAAAGAGTGACTTTGACTTTGGAGACTTTTTTCACCTTGACTCTATTGCTGTAGAACACGACGGCTTCAATGTTATCTCAACAGAAGAATTTTTGAACCGATATGGAAAGACTGGAAAATTAAACAATGTACATTCTGGCAAGCCTGAGATTTGGAAAGACAAAAATCACACACCACAAAGTGTTAAGGCGTATCTGAGACAGATCGGCGTTAATCCTCATTGGAATCCTACACAATGCGTTGCTGCTTTCCCGTCAGAAGTTGGCCCAGATGCAATTCAAGAACTAGAGACGACTCACCACAACATATTTAATGAAGTAGATGGGAGGAAGAAGCCTACGCTACAAGAATTTGAAGGCCATCCAACACCAGTGGATGCACCGCTAGAGCAACGAATGAGAGAAATGCTTGCAGACCGAGATCAGCTGTGTATCTATGACGAGAGATTACAAAACGCACCGGTGATACACTTCCCGGCCGAGAAAGGAACACGTCTTCTGACACACTTCTATGCTTTTATCTTCTTCGCTGATTGGCAAGCAGATTTATGGAGTAAGAGATTTGTTAGAGATCATTTGAGATACATCGATGAGATCATGTGTGCGGCTGCGAGGATCGTGCAAGCTGTTAGAGCAAGGTCGAAGGACCCAGAGGGCTTATTTGATAGTATGCATGTCCGTCGAGGTACGTCTGGTACAACATGCCTATTCATATTTACAAGTGACATGGAGACTACTATGATTTACTATTTTCAACAGGTGATTTTCAATATAAAAAGACCAGGTTAGAAGCCGATAAGTTACTTGAAATTAGTGAAGACAAGCTGAAACCGGGTGGTTTGCTCTATATTGCGACGGATGAAAGAGACAAGCACTTCTTTGAGCCATTCAAACAGCATTACGACATTGTCTTTTTGGACGATTTCACCCACCTGATAGAAGGCATAAACACAAACTACTACGGCATGCTCGACCAACTTGTTGCATCAAAAGGCCGAGTGTTTTTTGGTACTTTTTTCTCAACACTAAGCGGTTATGTGAATAGAATGAGAGGCTACTACATAACAAAACACAAGCTCAAGGGTGCAGAAGATGGTACAATGCCGAGTTATTACTTTACGCCCAAAGATAAAATTGAGCAAATGCTAGAATACAAGCCAGTAAAGAAACCCATTTATATGAGAGAGTTTCCGGTGTCTTGGCGTGACATAGATAAAAATGTAAAGGATTTATAAATATCATTGAGCACAATCTAATAAATAACCTTTTCAATACTTCTTGTTTTAGATCCCTACCATACCAATTAAAATTATCAAATATTAGTATGTGGACCTATTAAGTCAACTCTAGATAAGAAAGGAAGACCTTGCTTCGGTAGCTGAAGTTATAGGGGCGTCATAATACCAACAAAAGCAGCAACGATTCCCCATAGGTAGGCTTCAATGTTAGCAAAAATAACCCGTAGCCATTTGTCACAGTCGTAAAACTAGGATAACACTTTTTTGCATGATTCTTAGAATTACATAAAACAAAAAACATTAACCTTTTATTATATGAATGCCTGTACTTTTTGGATAGAGTTATTCGCAACCATTAGCTGCGTTAGCTTCTCCCTTACATAACGGTTAATATTCCAAACTATGAAGAGACCACCGAAGGTGATTCATTGGTAAAGATGTATGAAGCCTGCCGGTATTTTGACTAGAGAGTAAAAAGATAAGACACAAAGGTGATATATACATACTCGCAATTCTAACACTGCAAAAAGAATACCATCCAACATACCAATTCAATAAAATTGCTAGAGAGCACGTTCAAGATTTGCTTCTTCTGATCTTCACGCGCACATGCAAGAGCAGTCTTGATTACGTAATTTGCGATGTCATCCTTTGCCATGTGGACAGCAATGCACTGGCCCTTCTCATCATCCTACGAGATTGAAGCAGAAATATAATTTGAGGGTACACGATCATAACATACAGGCGATGAGAGGAATACACCAAGTGAACTCACTTTCAAGAACTCCTTTATCATGAGCTCTCTCTGCATTGCACATCCAAATTGCAAAAGCCGCTCGATCAAATTGCTACTGTGCTTATTCTTGGATAGCTGAAGAAGAGCTTCCGGTCCACTTCTCAAGACGGAGTCAACAATTACCCCCTTAATCTCCTCACCACCTAGCGCAACAGCTTGCTGAAGGACATAATTTCCATACTGGTCTCTAATGAGCTCATCCTTGCACTCGATAACAGCTTTCAAAACATCGTTCTTTTGGTCTTTTTCGCAAGACTCCATAGCTCGCTGGACAACTCGGCAACCGTAGCAATGGACAGACAATGACTTGACATGCTCAACCACATCATCTATGATGAATTGAAGCTGGGCGATTAGTTTGGAGGCCGACGAGAGATCTCCTCTAGCCTCAGCTGACTTGACATGGTCACTTGTGGATTCAATGATTCGTTGAATGACATGATTGCCATTGGGATCGTGAATCAAGCTGAGAACATGACCTTCAAACATTGCTACTAATTTAGTAAGGTCTTCATCGTCGACAGTTTTGATGGCTGTTTGAATCACTCTGCAGCTATTAGTGAAATATGAGCGGAATTCATAATAGCCGTCATTATGGTACCGATCAGATTTTAATTCATCACAAACGATTTTTCAAAAAGACTCACCCGTGTTTGTGCATCGAAAGATTTACCGGTGCCTCCTTGAGTATTGCCTCCACACATGCTTTCTTCATGTTGAGAGTGCCTGAAGTCAAAAGTGCTCGAATCATGAAATTTCCTCTGAAGTCTTTCCATAATAAGCCAAACGAAGCCAGTGCGGCTTGCAATGCAAGGCACTGCTCCTCTTCTGAGCCAATCCTAATGCGGCGTTGAACGAATCGTGATGCATCCTCGTCTACAATGAGGGCTTGGGCGATGAGACCTGTAGGATGACAAGTGAACATAAATACACAAGTTTAATTAACACAGGTTCATGTGCAAGTTAATTAGGAATTCTCATGCGTAAAACAATAACATACTCACCATCGATAGAGAACAATGTGGCCTGTGAGTCTTCTTTGACACACTTAATAGCCGAGCGGAGTTCAGGCGTCACAGTCACCTCAGGATGATGTGATGTGATGGCCTCATTATTCCTGTTCCTCCAACTTCCTCTCTTTCCTCTGTGATTATTCTTCCACTGTCCTTGATGAGGATGAGGCTGCTGATAGCATCCTTGAAGTTGTGGCACCAGCACTGGCTGAGGGACAAGGGGATGCGCTCCATCTGGTCCACCATAACCGTAATAGGCAAAGTGATCTGTTGGAGGCCCTGCAGGAAAGAATGTCATGTCCTGGGGAAAATCGTAATACACGGGGTACATCATCATACACATCCCACTGTTATAATATGATGATGCACATGATCCATCGATGCATCCTGAACAAGGAGGAGGCACAGGAAATGAACTCATCCTCAATACCAGACACGAAACTCAGGGATTGCTCATTAACAAAATATGAATTGAAAGTGGTATGAGAAAGTTTTTGTCCTCTTCTTCTGCATCGCCATTTTGTTGTCCGCACTTTAAAACACCTTGTGTGAAGATTCGGAGATTCAGACGGTTCCCGGGCCGGGTTCTGTGTGCCGTTAGAATCACAAGAGGAGATGTAATCGTAATATTCTGAAGAACAAAAATGATTCTTTTAGAGCTACACATTGATTCATCTGTGGATAACTCTTCTGTCTTCAGTCTCGGCATAAAATACTATCATACTAAAATAGCTATGGGTACTCTTTTCGTGGTTAGCGATGAGCGACATTATCCTAGATCAGGAAAGTGTTCCTAGGTAGGCGTATGTATCAGAATCTAGATCAGAAAAGAATTCCAAGCAAGGAAAAAGGTTTAAGTACCCTGCCAGAGTGTCTCAGAGGAAGTTATTAGATTCGTTAGATTCGTTCGGAATGGTGAAGCTCGCTTGAAATCTGCTGTGCGACCCCAGCCATGTACTGTGTTGAAGAAAGATCCACACACCACACATCAAAGAATCTAAAGATCCAGAATCCTCTCCAACCATCATGGTCAAGTGTGCAGTTAATGGATTTGGTCGTATTGGCCGCCTCGTCTTCCGCTATGCCTGGGAAGACCCCCTTCTCGAACTCATCCATGTCAACGACTTGTGCTCCGTCGAATCAGCCGCATACCTCCTCAAATACGACAGTGTACACGGCACGTGGGATAAGGAAGTCGAGGTGACGGCCGATGGCAAAGGATTCACTGTGGACGGGAAGCTTGTGACTTTTTCTAGTGAGAAGGATTTCACCAATGTTGATTTCAGTGAGACGGAGATGGTTATGGAATGTACGGGGAAGTTCCTTAAGGTGGACACTTTGTCGCCGTATTTTGACAAGTGTGGGGTGAAGCGTGTGGTAGTGTCGGCTCCAGTGAAAGAGACTGGGGCTCTGAATGTAGTGTTGGGATGCAACCACGGTCTGTTGAGCGAAGAATTGAAGGTGAGTAGTAACCTATTTGCTTTCTTTTTGATTAGTGATGCTTTCACTTTGTTTATTAACACCACTTCATTAACGCATTCACATAATAATTTTTTTCGTATACTGTGCACAAAAATTAGTTGGTAACAAATGCTTCATGTACCACGAATTGCCTTGCTCCGGTTGTGAAAGTTATGAAGGAGAATTTTGGAATTAAACATGGATGCATTACAACTGTTCATAATGTTACTGGGACCCAGGTAAGTACTTTATTTTTGCAAATAAACAGGCGTGTTTCATAGGTACCGTCGTTTGTGTTCATCTTTACCATTTGATCTTGAATGATACACATCAGACACTAGTTGATATGCCCAACACGAAAAAGTCTGATCTTCGACGTGCCCGTTCTGGAATGCTTAATTTAGCACCAACCTCCACTGGATCAGCTACTGCAATTGTTGAAATTTACCCCGAACTCAAGGGCAAACTAAATGGACTTGCAATCCGCGTTCCACTCCTGAATGGTAGTATCACAGATTGTGTCTTTGAAGTTGAAAAAGAAGTCACTGTGGAAGAAGTTAATGATGCTTTGAAAAAAGCGTCGGAGAGTGGACCACTGAAGGGTATTTTGGGATTTGAAGAAAAACCCCTTGTATCCACAGATTACACTGGTGACATTCGTTCTTCTATCATTGATGCCCTGTCAACTCAGGTGATTGATAAAACCATGGTCAAGATTTATGCCTGGTATGATAACGAATGTGGTTATTCCAAAAGGATGGCTGAGTTGTGTAACATAGTTGCTGCCAAGTATATTGCTGGGACCGAGCCTGGTTTTAAGTATGAGTGAGTGATGTACTACTCGATAAATATGGAATTGACGAGAGATGTTGAAAAAATTGTGACTTCCAAATCATCTTCGCAGAAACTGATTACAACAGATGATTACATCATAGACATGTCTAAATAAAATGGTTCAAGCTTAAAGCTCACTTGATTTTTACACCGCCGGCCGCCAAACTCCAATAGACTCCATAACAACCACCCAACGCAATAAGGACGCTCTTTTCTACACCTCTAAACAATCCTAAACCATAACAATACCACTACTACTCTTCAAAGACCAAGCTAACGAGATAGGGCCATCTGGGCAGCGGCAAACAACATCATGTCAATCGGTAAGAAAAAAATCGGCCCTCTACCAATAACTGCCGTACAAAACTCCCCTGGGTATCCAAAACGACGCCGTTCCGACCTCTTCCTCCTCTTCATCGGTGTTTGCTTATTGGCTGTTGCCATAGGACATATCTATATGCACAATCACCATCGAACACATGTTGAATTGACAACGCTGGGTGGTGTGCATGGTAGTCTGGAGGGTTTCGTAGTGGATGGTAAAAAGCGGAGGGGTAAGACAGCAGGGGAGGCTAAGCTTGTTAAACAGGATGATGAGATAGCGAAGCAACCGGATGATCAGTCCAATACAAATGAGTCTAATGTTGAAGATGCAAATGAACCTCGTGAAAAAGAACACAATAATGCCGGAACAGAACGACATGTACAGGAAGAAAGTAGTGCTCAATCTGCTGCTGTTGATACAAATGTGGCTGCACCAACAACAAAGCCAACCAATAGTCCCATTGTAATAACGACAACACGAAAAACTATCACTAACAAGTCAAATGAATTAACCAACAGTACAAAAGACGCGATTCAAAATGAACACAAAATAATAAATCCAACTGACTCGATCCATCCAGTAGCGCACCTATCTTGTGCTGATCACGGTGGGCCATCAGACCCCGACATTATTGATTCAATGGTGTTTTGGAGTGATATTCCATCGGATTCATCCTACGTCTCACCAATGTATGAAGAGGGCAATGAAAAGTATCTAACATTCGAACCCGACCATGGAGGGTGGAACAACATCCGCATGGCAATGGAGACTGCATTAGTTATGAGTCATGCCATGGGAAGAACGTTGGTGTTACCTCCTGAACAAGGAATGTATCTGATAAGCGCAAATCACGACGGACAAAAATCTCAATTCAGCTTCAGTACGTATTTGCTTATATTCATTCATATGCTTGCTTTGTACGTATCATTCAGATATGTTTGTCTTGAATTAGATGATTTCTTCCATTTGGATAGTATCGCAATAGAGCACAAGGGTTTTAAGGTAATAACTACAGAAGAATTTCTGAAGAGGGAGGGCATCACCGGAGGTCTCAAAGATTATGATAGTCATCAAGTTAAGTATCCTCCCAACAATCGTACTGATTGGAACGGCGGTGGCAGTGATCCACTCTTCAAATATCTACGGAGTGTTGCCAACACTCCTACATGGGATCCATGGGAATGTGCACTGGCCATTCCTGCTAACAAAGATCAGTCATCTATTGATGAACTCAACACCACGCTCAAGGCCATTATGGATGGATCCTACGGTAAACCCAGACCTACATTAGAAGAATTCAATGGTAACCCCACACCTGTTGATGCACCATTAGGAGATAGGATGAGAGAAATGCTGGCCGATCGTCCTGGTTTATGCATTTATGATAAGCCATTGCAGGAGGAAAAATTGATTCATATGAAGGTTCATGGTGGTGTTCGGCTATTAACTCATTTCTATGCTTTCATCTTTTTTGCTGATTGGAGACAAGACCTATGGAGCAAGCGTGAGTTTGATGCTCTTTGGTTGCTTGATTCAACATTTTCTATGTCTACTGACTTCTGAATTCAATGTATCTAGGTTTTGTCAGAGATCATTTGCGATACGTGGACGATATCGTTTGTGCTGCAGCTCGTGTACTGGAAGCTGTGAGAGAGCATGCTCGTAAGAACACAAAGCATAAGCCTAGCACGGATCAAGGTATTTTCGATGCGATGCATGTTAGGTTAGAGTTACCACTTTCATTTAGGTTTGTTACTCCCTGCCAATTAAAACTTACCACTGCATAATATTTCGACTATAGGCGAGGAGACTTTCAGTATACACCAACACGACTGCCAGCTGATGAATTATACAAGTTGAGTAAGAATGAATTCACCGAAGGAGCAACATTGTATGTAGCCACAGACGAAAAAGACAAATCATTCTTTAATATATTCAAAGAGCATTACGATGTTGTATTTCTAGATGATTTCATGCACGTCATTCCTGATGTCAACACAAATTACTACGGGATGATAGATCAGCTTATTAGTTACAAGAGTAGAGTCTTTTATGGCACATGGTGGAGCACCTTAAGTGGTTATGTAAATAGAATGAGAGGTTATTACATCACGAAACATAAATTAGAAGGTTATGAGGACGGCACTATGAAGAGTTGGTATTTCACTCCAGAGGAGCGGGTAAGTTTCAGTCACATCGGTGTTTATTAACATTCGAAACGTCTTATCTCACTGTTGATGGAATCGTCCCGGCAGCGTCTGCAAATGAGAAGCTACATACCTGTGCGCAAGCCCATATATTGCAAGGAATTCGCTATCGCTTGGCGTGATATTGATAAGGGCATTGATGAAATACCACAATAACTGAGCATTTTTACAATATTACTGTTTCTAGAATTATCAGCATTTACCACAAGCATCTACAATTCAACTTTAAACACAACCATGAAATACATATAGTCGATTCAATGGAACACGTACTTCATTTGATACTGTGTTGCCTTCGTTATTTAGCAACGAGATATACCAATCTCACGAACGGCCTGCACAACATATACATCAATACTCTTCTCCGCCAACTGAATCTGCTCTGACATACGATCTATGTCTTTGTCAGAGATGACAAACGCATGAACTATCTGATCTAGCGCTGATGTCGCATCTTCCCATGTACCCTTAACCTCTTCGACAAAGCTTTGGAAGGATGATTCGCAAAAGATGTAATCTGCAATGGATGGCTCCTTTTTGATAGGCTTATGGTTGAGGAGGCTGTAGAGACTGGCACTGGTCATTGTCTCAACCGAGGAATCATCTCTGCCCTCCAACGACTCCAAGTATGATCCACGTTTCGGTTTCTGGCTTTCAACAAAGGAGACACGGTAGTTAGAAAAACGAGTATTAGTGACAGTGGATTGAGTCGTCACATGAGAGCATGGCCTCAGAGGCGGTAGAGGCGAAGATTCGGTTTGAGAGTCTTCTTCGTAAATAGGATGCATTTTGACTTGTGACAAGAGTTGTTAGGACAGCGTGACAAAGCCACATCAGAATTCTAAGTTGCGGTTCATCGTTGCGGTCCCGCTACGGTTTCTCCAGACAATCATGTGGATCACTAATTCAAAGTAATTTTAAGGGATGTTCATGTGTTCATGTGTACATGTGTTAGCACGAACAATTGAAATTGAGTGGCATTGAGAGGAAACTTATTGTATTGATTGATTTCAATCATGAGGAGATACCGTTTGAGTAACCTCTCTTTTCATCCGAACATCCTCTAATCAAACGTCGCATTCAATCGCAGCACCTAACAGCACCTTACTACTTAATTGTGATATCATGAATCTAGACCGAGGCTTGCAGGCCGCAATCTCCATCGTCGTCGCGTTTTCAATGTTATGGACGATTGCAATCCTTATTCCAGATAAGAGTAGCTCGCACAATCCTTTGAGTCTGACAAATGACGTTGGAAGCAGCAATGATCATGTCATTCATGCAGAATACCCTCGCATCATTCTGAAGCCCTCGTCAAGGCAAAAACTTCGTACTTCATCCAAATCAACTCAAGCTTCATCACATTCTCGTAAACTGGTCGAATCAAAGTCCTCTGTAACACAAACGCAGGCAATGACCACCTCACAACCAACAAACATAGACGATAGCCGGCTGGCAATGACCTCACAACCGACAAATACAGACGATAGCCAGAAGCACGAAACAAAAAGACTCTTCCCAGCTTACGTTTGGTACATAACTGCATTATTCCTATACAGGAGCCACACATACGCAAAGAAACGTGGTCGAAAAGATCTAGATTATGCTGATGAGTCTTTTTTTCAAAAGAGTGGGCTGGATGCATCTCTCGAATATGGCAGTGGCTTAGAGTACGAAGATAGCGACTTTTTGAGTGTGACTTCAAACTATGGCTCTGCATCTCGGTGGACTCCTGACTCATTGAACAAATTTGATCTTGAGTTGGAATATGAGATGGCTGACTCTCAGATCTAGAGGGTCTCTTTCATTTACTCTGTTGTTCAATTGTAACTATATACAGATGTGTCATTTGTCATTTCATTATTTTAGGGATGCTGATCAATAAGTAGCGGTTATCGTAGCAAGAATTTGTTCCATTCTTTGTCAGTCCAATGACTCAGTCTCATAATATGTTCTGCTTGTCTATTTAGTTCAACAATTTCTTGTATGCTCTGCTTGTCCTATTGTACATTCTCATAACGTAATGTTGTATCATTGTTTTTGGTACTTACATATCTCTCATAACAAAGAGAACCATTGAATGATTTACTTTGTCAGACTCTGCAGAGTATTTTCCCATTCAGTAAATGTTCTATTTTGTTGGACCAGGAGAATGACTGAAGATGTTAGCGCATGACTTAATTAATCTCATGATAATGAAAGCGATAATGCTGTAACTCACCTGGTGACAACAAACTTCTCAATCTTAAGATTGTCATTAACTAGGAATCTGGTTTGCCCCTCTACAGCCATTGGTTTGCCTGTTGCTGGGATACCTCTACTATCACCCGTCCAATGCCCAGTCTCATACCAATGTGCGACAACCCAATTAGAATCTCTACCACATTCAGGGCCATAATGAAATTTGACGATGCAGTCAGGATGAGCTGCTAAAAATTCCATGCATCTATCAGCCAAATCACTCGGCTTCACTTGGCGCTCAGATGAGTTGATGCCACAGACATCTCGGATTACGGCTTTATCTGCAAAGCAATTTGCGATTTGATCTCTGTCTTTCTTGTTTACACCATCGAAGTATGACACCACGACATTCTCTCGCTGAGATGGTGTAGGCGAAAAAGATGACGACGACGCAATCATTAGTGAGAAATGAACCAGTGGTGATAGAATGCCCATCAGTCGACAGTGTATCTGCTTTTTGTTGAGAGATTGATGATGATCGAGATGGTTGTTAGGTAGTTGTTTGTCCTTGTCGTCTTTTAGTGGTAGGTGGTAGCTTCTTAGGTACTTTAGGTACTACCGGTTTTAGACCTCTATCTAAGCTATTTTGATGCACTGAAAAGCAGAGACTTCAAATAATAGGATGCTAAAATATGAATATTGTGCTCGGAATGGTCAAAGTTGTCCATATTGCTGAGTTACAATCTAGGTGTAAAGTGTAAAGGGCCCTAGATGAGATACAGATGACAGCTTGTACCAAATATTTGTAGGTAGGATTGGTTGCCGGCCTCCCGCGGACACCTTTCAAAAGCATAGTTGTAACTCAGTTGGCAATGCACTTATGTTTATCTGCATAATTCAATGCCAGCCACATAAGAGATGGAATAGAAAGATCAGGAATCTAATCTCAAGCACATTCACGAATACGGTATACGCCCATCATTTTCCCCGCTTAGCCCTTTCTTTGTCCCTCTCCCCTTTCTCAATCTCAAACCTCCTCTCATCAACTCTATTCAAAAAGTCTTTCTTAACCAAGTATGCTTCTTTACCTTGAGCTTTATTCTCAAGCTCTTCCTTCAACTCAGGAGCATTCTTCGTTTTGAATAAGTCCCAATCAGCAGATGTTTTTGACATGGTACTTAGTTTTTCAGGACGGGAAAGAGTTGTTAACAGTGAATCTAGACCTTTAGCTGCTGGTCCAGATTTGGTTGGGTTTGCAGTGGTCGCAGATGAAGCAGCACCGACATCAGAAGCCGTCATACCTGCAGATTGATCGATATCATCGGCTTGAGTACTGTCACCCATCATAACTGGAACCATAACGACCTTTTCTACCACTATTTCTTGTCCAGCAAACCGCTTTACTTCTTTAATCACACGTTTCTCTAATCGCACCATCCCCCCGGAGGATGGTTTTGGCTTGGCTTGTGCTGCATTGGATTTTGCATGAGCCATGAGTTTGATACATGAATTCTTCCCGAATATATAGGAGAGAATGCTTCTCTGTTTGAATGAGCTGCGAGACTTGGTTGGTATTTTATCTGACGATCTTATGGCGATGGGAGTGTAGTTGTATCCGAATAACTCGAAGAAGGCATCGTCAACCGCCTTAAGTTTCGTGATGGACAGAGTGCCAATGTCTTCTGTCTCCATAGGTACATCATTCTCGTCGTCGTCCGATGCTGCCTCATCGTCCATACCCGGAACATAATCTTCGTCTTCTTCATCACTTTCCGCGTCTTTTGTTGGTGTGTTTTTGGGTGCTGCTTTTGCCATGTTGGCGTCTAAAATGTTGTTGCGCCGGTCGCAGTTTTGTTTTGGCGTTTGCTTGCGAATTTTAAGCGGGAATGTCGCAAATCGCAAATAGCAATGTGAATGACTCATCACACCAAACCCCTGACGACCGATGATGACGATCATGTACGACATCAAAGATCATCGCTGTCTACATCATCATACAGAGCCTTCGTAGCAGCAAATCAAAACCACAATATCAATCATCGTTGTGTTGTAATAGATATCTCACGTAACCACTATCCACATCATGAAATCTTCCCTCGTCGTTGCCGCTTTGCTGTCCACATCTGCAATGGGCTTTGCACCATCATCCGCCAGTGCAACCAGTAGAAAAGACACGGCACGTTTCATGTCTGATATCGCTGAAACTCCTTTCAAACCCAACCCGGCTATCAAGTTGGCTGCTAATGGAATGTCCCTTCTCAAACCAGTATTTGTACTCGAGGCTAACTTACAGGCTGCAGTACTGGGTGCGATATTCAAAGTCGACAAGGAGGAAGTGGCGGCAGAAATTGAATCACTCAAGAAAGAAAACAATGTACTCATTTACACGTATGGTCTTTCGCCATTTTCAACCGAGGCACTTTCAATGCTTGACAAGTCGGGAGTTGAATATACAAAGATTGAGTTAGGTGCGGAATGGTTTGCTCTCGGAGGAAGAGGATCAGAAACTCGCGTGGCATTATCAAAGGAAATTGAAGGTGGTTCTACGAGTCTGCCGAAGATCTTTATTGGTGGAGAGTGCATTGGAGGCTGTGCTGAGTTAGCCAATCTGGTAGAGAGTGGGGAGTTGAATGATATGATCAAGAGTGCAAAAAAAGATGCCAAGAAGACTAACTTCTTTACTGGGTTGTTTGCTTAATTTTATGACGAAGTATTTTAGGTTGATTGATAGTTAAGCAAAAGAGCTAGAACATGATTCTATGTGGCATAAATGCTAACCTTAGACTTTTTATTGAGCAACTTACCAGTGATTAAAAGTAGCTCATGTTCAACATACTGGGCAAAACCAATCTATTTCACAAAACTGGGTCTGTGTCAACCAAGACTTAGTTGGCCACAACACTCAAGCATTGGCAACCTTTGCCAGCCAACACCCAAGACCAGACACACAGTGCCCATTAATACAGTGTGGACTTACATAGGTATCGTAGAATAGTAGCTCCAGTACCGTGTATCTTTTTATTGCCATACCTTTCTCGCTGTTCGCGATTCTTACAAAAAATTAGGCCAATCCAAGCCAATCCAAGGATTCTCAACATGTCGACCTGGCAAAATACTGTCATCTGATGGAAGCCAACAAACAGTGTCAGGGCAAAGCAACTTTTAAAATGAATTTCAATTGCTTCCCACCCAAAAATTAAAAATTGACATTAATAATATATTTAAAAAAATTGAAATTGAGCAAGATCTTGATGCTAATAATCCATAGCCAACAATTAAGCCAGGAAACATCTCTCATGACTCTTTTTTGATTGTAAATCTGATATAACATCTAAGACAAGATGTGAGTATGTCATTTCACAGAAAATTTGCTATATGTACCAAGAACTAAGATATCTGCGTAAATATATCTGCATAACACCAAGCTCATGGATTTGATTTTACTAGTGTCTTTTCTGTCATATCCAGGGGGATATTTTCGAATTGTGCAAGTGATCATTTTTTTCTGTTTTTTTTTTCAGAGCCTCCCGAGCTCTCGCTCTCAGGGAGTAATACTCTGAAGTGAAACTTAGTAGAGGAGGGATTCAGAACGTCTTGTATTTCTTGCGATCTGATGGCCGAGATTTAACAATTTCAATTAACATGGAGTAAATTGACTTTCTATGTATTTATATTGATTGAAATAAGATGTAGCGCAATCAACACAATCTTAATGAAATCGAACTATGCATACTACTACCCCATTGGCCAAGAATGGTAATACTGGTTGATAGATGTGTTTCCTTGTTGCAAATTCATCTTGCAACCTAATTTTTCAGCCTCAGTTATCCTCCACTGTAAATTAAAAAAAAACGAATGTTCGTTTTTCGCTCCCTCACTGACTCACAGCGCGGGATGCGAAAAACGAACATCGTTTTTTAAAAATAACTGAGGTGCAAAAATTAGGTTGCGAGATGAAAATGCACCAAAATCTGTGTTGCTGTTGTGTCCAAACTTTCATTGAATTGATCTGATAAGCATTTTCCATGCATTATAACTTTTCATGATCCACCCAAGATGAAGGATATAGAGAAAGGAGATTGTTAAATGTAATTGGTTGTATACTATGACAAGATAAGTAAATATCTGCTAATCTATATAATTGCAACATGAATCCATCATCCACCCACTATGAACGACAGGAGGAGTTGTGAAAAATACAAGATAGATACGAGATATCCCTAGTGAGTTTTGAAGACATTCTTACATTTACATCATCCTAAATGATCTATCTAAGATAAGTCTTAGTCTAAGACACTTCCATCATTTTATATACTTTTGCATGTAGTGCACTTAGCCAAGCTCGCTACTCACAGATAAATTGGCAAAAATGGTAATGTATGATTTAATTGATTAGGTCTTGTTACAACGATATTTTTAGCTGTATAAATCCAAATTGAAATTAGTACAAAATGATGTAATACGATATCTAATATCATCTCAAATGTCAACTCACTAGGCGGTATATTCGAATATGATCTATGTTTTTAATAGTGACACACATGATTCCAACCAAGATGATAAAGGATAAAGTTGAGTAAATAAGTATGATTCTACCCAAGATGAACTCAGGGGTGGGCATTTGGCCCAGATTGTCCTGAGGCCGATGCTTATCATGGTCACACGTATACGAACACGGATCGTAGGTTTTTTAGGGTCCGGGATGCGCTTCGTGAAAACCGGACCTTATCATTTTACGGAGAACAGAATGTAGCGAAGAAAAAGCTGTACAAAGGAATTCAATACTAAGAAGATACCTCAACAGATGTCGTTGGAGACACATATTTTGTATTTTGAATATATTTCATATTTTTTCTCAATCATGTAGGAATTACATTCTGTCATGCGAATCTTTCTCTCTCTGTCGGAAAATTGAAGCCGAGCATCAAGTCATTGAATACGGGTTCTCCCCGTTAGAGGGTCCAGTCCAAAGGGGGGGGAATTTTAGTCCCGCGTCCAAAAAAATCTCATCGATCGGAGAGGGACCCAACGATTGATATACCATACCCGTACGACGTACTGACGCCCATCTCAAATCCAACGCTCTCGC
>JALLPH010000385.1:0-31617 GCA_036939855.1 Cyclotella choctawhatcheeana
ACAGACAGACCAGGTATCTTTTTGTATCTTTTCTCATATCTTTTTGACACTAACAGACACACACACACACACACAGACAGACATGACATTGCTCTGTTAAAATAATAGATTGTTCCCATTTCCCATCGCCCCCCAATCTAAACCTCTCCATGTTGGAAGTCATATTGGAATAAATAGGTTTTGTGGTACTTCACGTTATGTCCCTACCTATCTTGGTCCATAGTATCTTCTGTCAGCTCCGCAATCATACCATAAAAGATCCAAACATCAAGTGGTTCAGTTGCTGCGGTTGTGGACCTGCCGTTGTGGTCATGTTAGTAAGTTGTTTGCGCACGTAGAGAAGGCTAAGTTAGTGCAGCTGACGTCGGATTCAAGATTCAATTCAATATAATATTACAACCTCTGCCTCTGTGATGCATCCGAGGCGTCAACCAAGCGGCACACGCAAACGTGTAACGTCGCCAGAATCAGAAGAATGCCTTGAGCTGAGGCAACGATGCAACAAGTTGGAACGTATCAACTCAGAGCATGAAGAAACAATTGCTCGGCTGCAGAAATCATTAGCGGAGGCTGAAATGAAAGCAAATCGATTTGAGAATTTGTATCGAAATGAGTGGTGGGACTATTCGTTAAAGTTACCAGGTCTCGATAAACTTCAATCTGGAATGTTTGGCTATGACGAGGAGGAAGCCTCAAGAATACACGCATTCTTGATGTCGCTGCGAGAAATCGCGGATGACATGAGACGAGGGAAGCTAATTAGAGAAATTGATCTGAGTCGGCATACAGGTGTTTTGAATGAAGAGCTGGAGCCTTATTGGGAGCAATTCGTGGATGCATTGACAGGGTATAAGTTTGTCCTTGACCACCACAAAGCTGATGGGTTTAACTTCAAAATTGATGGTATCGAGTTACCAAGTTTGTTTCTTGATATGCTAGGAGATGCATTGCAAGAAACGCATTGCGATAGTTTGAAGTTTAAGTCCAGCTACTACTTTCAAGATTATTGGTCAGGAGAGAGTGGTTTAAAATTTGTCATCCAATGCATAAAAAGCAATCCAATCCTCCGAGAATTTCATTGGGACTCAAACAGCTGCTTTGGTCAGTCTCAGGATATGGACCTTCTATACACAGCCATCAATAGCCAGAATCTGCACTGTCTTTCTCTCCGCGATTGTGCGCTGGATGACGACCGCAGTACAGCTCTTAGTGACATATTCAGAAAGCTAAAGAGTAAAAGTTTGAGAATACTGTGTCTCGCTGGGAATAATTTGTATAATTTAGGTCCTACTGACATGTCTGGTTTCTTGGCTGCAAACCCTAGACTGAGAAACCTTGATCTTAGTAGCAATCTATTGAGTGGGCAGGACATTATTTACATTGCAGATGCTCTGAAGCATAATACCAGTCTGCGTGATTTGGTTATCGAAGATGTGGATATTGAGCTGGGCAATCTATACTCTGCAATCTTTGATGATTCCAGCATGAATGCAGCATACGCCACAAACCATTATTGCCAAATTGACACTCGCTCTTTTGATTCATCGGATTCATTCAACATGTTCAATCTCTACACTTCTTCCAAGTAGAATATGAGAAAGAAGATATATTACCTGCTGTCCAAACGACACCGAAGTCATGAGAATGCAAACTGCTTTGATTCTGAAGGTATCGAAATCAAACATCTCCCAAACATATTGGCATTACTAAAGCCATATTCTGAACACTATCTAGAAGCAGGCTTTTCTAGAGCCGAACGAGAGGATATTGAAGCAGAGCCATTGTCAATTGTATATGAAATAATGAGAGGTTGGAGAATGCCAGAGCTTTACAATTTGGTGGATAAAATGGATACATCAGTCTGAGGTAATATTTATTGATGCTGCATGCATGAAATATAGGAGGTTATAAATAGAAACATGTTACAATATCTTCTCACTCAAAGCTTGTTGGTGGTAAATGACTCTTGTTTCAAACACAAATTTGATTTAATGTAACAACATATTCTAAGCCTTGAAGTGACTTTTGAATTCCATGAACGAATTAGATGATAGCAAAGAGTCCTTATTATTACTTGAACTCTAGTTGATTGAGATTGTTCCCATAACCTCTAGAAGTCATTTTGGAATGAATAGGTTTTGGTCCACTTCGTGCTTAGTCTCTACCTATAACTAACATAACTGCCGCAGCTCACAAATAATACTAATGCACTGAATACTGAATACAACAGAATAAAACTATCATGGAAAGCCTAAACCCCGATTTGATCAGACTGCGCCTCCCAGCCGCTCTTCTATCCTCCCTAAAAGACGCGGAACGGATCACCATCAGGCATTCCAACAATGAAACCGGCGAACACGCATCTTCACTATCAATCTCTCGAATCAATCAGACAGAGGAGCACGTATTGCAAAAAGCAGATGATGACGAACGCACACGCGTGGACTTGTATCAAACATCAAATCAATCGTCACGACCAAAAGTCTTGACGTGCATAGGCACAAGTTGTAATCAATATACTGTTGTGACGAAACAAAAGCCAAAACTTGACACGAGCACTTCCAATATAAAACGCATCGGAGCCCAAACTCGAAGACTACTGGAGGATGAACGCAAGAAGCGCAAAGAGATTGTTCGATTGGAGGACGATGAGCTGCCGGTACCACCAGAGGCTGCTCACTGTAAAGTTAAAACAGATGGGGGGTCGAATGATACGAAAAAAGTCATGGCAAAGCCAAAACAACTACAATCGAAACAGCGTAAACGAAAACGACACGACCCATCCATTGATTCACATGCACCCAACACGGAACATTTGATTTCCGCCGCAATAACTAAAAATGACAAATCCAATGTCATTCGATTGCATGGTCTGCCCGTTGGAGTGAAGGTGGGAGATATACGTAAATTCTTTCACGGTCTTGATCCAATTGTGTTTGTTTTACCTACCTTCCACGGGTTTATAAAACGGTGGGATGGGCAAGTTGTGACAACAGCAGGAAAGAGTGTCGTCAAGAGATACCCGGAAACATTTAGAGTGTATGCCAAATTCAAATCGGTGTTGGTGGCAGATGCTGCCATGGGACGGTTAGGGGAGAGTATTGGATTTGATATTCAATTGAATGGATGTGAAAAGAGTGCTATTGTTGGAGCAGAAATTTCCTTGTCACCAGTTTGTAAGCTTGATGCTTCTTTTATGCTCAAGTATTTGGTAAGTTTGGCCTTTTGATATGTGTTGTCTTTCATCATTTATTTGTGAGATGTTATACAGCCTCAACAGTTGATGTCATTCGTCTTTATTGATAGGCAATCTCTACCAGAAAAGGAGAGTTAATTTCAGAGTCATTGGCTGCCGTGGAAAGACGTATGGGCAATGTCAATGATCTTATATGGATAATGGCGGCCAAGAAGCTAAAGCTGGGAATAAACTCATCATCTAGTGTGCATAAACTGTTTCGTCAACGCCCATCAACGCTAAACGATACATCACAGTACAATGCCATGGTGAAAGTCTACAATGGATTAATTGAGGAGTATGACAAAATAGAGCAAGATACAAACTTGTTATTGATGCATACGTTCGATCCATCGTGTTTAAGTGATTCGGCACATCGCATTGTTCAGTCTGTATCTAATTGGCTTTTGGATGAACTGAGTATTATTGAAAGGAATTTATGCGAAGCAAGACATACCATTAAAGAAGCTCATTGCGGTGTATCAAAAAAAGAAGTAGCTGATGGAATTGAAAGTGATGATGGAGATTTGTTTCATTTTTGAGACGCTGCAGAACGAGATGATGCCTGAAATATGAGGGATTTTAAAGTTGTTACCACATTAACATTGATTATGTGTAACCAATTCCCATTCAACAGTTTCAGTTTTAGCTGAACCAATCAACAAACCCTAGCTCGAAGATCAAACATAACACTGCAGCCATATCATAGAACCAATAAACAACCCATACTGCATCCACAATACAATACCTACACCTGATATCCATTTTTGATGAGTCCGTCGTTTTTTGGGGCGCAATGCGCAACCCGCGCCCACACGCAACTTATCGCATCTTAAACAATACCATAACAACATCGACGGCAACTGGAGCAATATTCACGCAATCCACTGCTCTATCTCCCATGCCTGCTGTCTGGAGAAAGAAAGAGTGCAGCAAGCAAGCTAACGAGAGAAGACAGAAGACGTCTAGGTCGAGAAGTGAAGGTAGTATCAATCAATCTCACCCCTCCCCTGTGATGTCATAAAATGAGACACCTCTGGGGGGGAAAAGATCTGAAAAGATACAAGTAATAACATGCCGCTATTATACAGAAGCGAAGCATCAAGCAAACGACGAATAACAATCAAGTCATGCACAGGATACTCGGTGAGACTAATCACTCTCGGAATGGCCATCTCAGTCTCAATTCGATACAATTACAACACGGCCTACACGATAACAATTCCGCCAATGAACAATAATAACGGAGGAGCTTCAACTGTCGCCGGCAACGAAACGTCATTTATAGACCTAGGCGCCTTTGTCGTTGACCCCTCTCACCTCCACAAAATGATGTCCGAACCCCCCACAATCATTTCCGAATCCAAAGACTCGACAATAGACCACGGCAATAATTTCCCAATAGTTGACATTGTATCGATAGGCAGTGTATCCCGCCTCGACTACCTAACGGCCCAAATCGAAACATGGGCCAGTCATCGATCCACACGCCACTTTTGGGGATTTTCCGAAGGACAGGACTACGATTTGGGATGTGCCGCATCCCTGTCGAAAGACGATGGATTGAAACAATTCGTCACGGCATGCGAGGCTATATTGGATACGTTCCAGGGACAGGATTATAGGATCGGGGCCTTCTTTTCCAAGTTTTATGGGGCCACGGAGGGTGGACGTATAAGATCGGGTGATGCCGGGTGGATATGTGCTCAGCGTCGTCCTGGGTTAGTTACATACATTGCATTGGCTGTCTTTTTTTCGAGTTATTAGAGATCATCTTCCAATATGCGAACTCTTTTTTGAAATGATTTTGTACAGACTTTCTTACATCTCGCTTCTCTTCCTGCTTTAGTCGAACTTTTGGATGGTTACATCATCAGTATTCAAGAGGTATCACATCTATTCCCGATTACTTAATGTTTGCCGACGATGACACATATATAGACATGGTGGAGGTACTCAAATTTATGAAAGATACAGAGGATGAGCGTGAGGGTGCTGCATTTGGTATGAATGGATGTGTCTTTGAATCGAGTTCAGGGTAAAGTTGGATTGTTTTTGTTTGTTGTGCTACCTGGAATTACTTGTACAAACTCTTCTGTTTTTGTCATGTCAATAACTCACACCTTTTTATCATCATCATTGCCTCTTATTTTTGTTAAAGGAGCAATCTTCCATACCATATTCCATACGGTGGATTCGCAACTGTAATAAACAAGGCAGCCCTCCAACAGCTTTCGGAGCCCATTTACTGCAATGGTCGCTCCACAGCTCACGAAGTTATTTGCTCCCAAATCAAACGAGACTCCATCGGTGAAGCATCACTGTTCTCGGATGGAATGTCCATCTTTCAACTGTTTTACCTGTACACATCCCTAGAAAACTTTTGCTTCCACTCCGATTGGATTATCGGGTACATATTCGAGTTTTATGTCAATGCCCTAATGACAGATCTGGCAAGAGAACAAGATCTTGAGGATTCCAATTTAGTTTCATTAGAACGATACCCCAATTGCGGTAATATGACAGAAGACACGGGTGATATCCGACTCTGTACTCTAGATACCAAGACTTGTCATAATCAAGACCCTCAGAATATGGAGCTATTTACTTTGGCAACGTTTGCCAAGGATCGATCGGCGTACAATTTACCTCCCAAGTTATCGGCTACGGATATGGAGGATGCATTGAAGATTGTAGAAGATATCTATGACGGGGTCGAAAGAACGACGTGAATAAGCCTGGCATACTTTCGAGTCGAAATTGGAAATAGACCCAGATATTTACACAGTGTCACAACACTACAACCGCAGTAGTGGTGGATTGTGGATTGCTGTCTATGAAATGTCAAGAATGTCATGGCACACATATGCACAGGCAAACAAAATTAGACAACAATACTATCCATTCTAGAGTATTATTGTTAGTTTACCCCACAACATGAAATAGATACTCAAGGGACAGACATAAGACCAATGCAAAACTCTCTGTCCAACAGGTCTCGAGGTTGTCAGTGGGCAGTTGCTGAATGTTTCGAACTATATGACTTGCTTTTCTTTCAATACATTCATAACAATATATCTAATGCTTTAATTATCACAAGATGAGCTGAATTCAATTGAACTTATCATCCTTATTCTAATTATTCAATGTACAATCTTCTATCAAACCCAATGGTTAGGGTATGAATCTCTTACCAACAAGCTCCATTCTGACAGCAATTTCCGCACCAGGCATCTCCAGTGCCACAATATCCCCACTGGCTACAGCATGATCCATTGGGACATGGCTTGTCAGCACCACACTGGGCCGTAACCGCCGGGCAATTGGAATTGGTAGGTTTCTTTGTGGTTGGGGTTGATGTGGGCTCCGATGTGATTGGAGCAGACGAAGGCGCCGAAGTCACAGGAGATGAAGAATCAGCAGTTGTTGGTGCAGATGTGCTTGGGGATTTGGTAGGCTGAGATGATGTTGGCGAGGCAGTCACAGAAGCCGAAGTGGTCGTCACTGTGGCACCAGTGTTAATGGTTGTAGATGTGGTAGATGTACCGTGGGAGCATCCAGCTGTAGCACTGACTTCACCCAATACTGCATCAGACCATGTACCGCCAATATCGTGTTGAACAACCCAAAAGAATGCTCCTCCATTGCATGCAAATTCTCCTCCGTTGTATGATTTCAGGTCTGCCATAACTTGCACAGCCTGAGCACCATTGGCGTTGGAGCCAGTATAAGAGCAGTCGGAAATACAAAAGCCAAAGACAACCTTGTGAGGCTCGTGATCAAACATATCATTGGCGAGGTTGCCGTACAAGTCAACAGAGCTCATTGATCCAGCACCGACACCCTCTAGTCCATCGGAGACGGGACGAGTTACTCCGTTGTACATTTGTGGCATGAGGAAATCAAGATCATTCCTGCGGCTCTTCAAAATCTGATAGTACTTGGAATCAGGTCTTGAAACATCTATGTCCATCGGTGCATGAGTGATCTCGTATCGTCCACGGCTGTATCCATTAGATGCTTGCAAAGTATCCAACTTCACGCGGAGTTTCGATGTGATGCCATCCAAAAAGGCTTGAGCTTTTTCATCGGAGTAAAGACTTGATCTTTGAGAGCATCGGCCAGATTGCAAACCATTCACGTCGTAGCAATACTCGTAGTCAATGTCGATACCATCAAAGTTTTGGTTATCGACAATATTCACAAGACTAGTGGCGAGGCTTTCCTCTTTCCCAAAACAGTAATCCCAGCAGTTATTATTGTCCCCCGGCCAGCTGCCTCCCATACCAGCACCGCCAAAGGACAAGATAACTTTCTTGCCCATGCTTCGCCAATGATCAACTAGTTGCTGGTTGTTTGCGTTGTTGCATACCGGCACAGACGTTCCAATGTTACATTGAGCGTCGCAGTTGTTCTTGGCCGCATCCCATGTGTACGAGACAGAGAAGGCAACTACCAAGTGAGAGTAGGCATCAACCTGTTCGTCGGTTGGACAGGACTGCCAGTTTCCAAGGTATGCAATGAGACGGCTGTCCTCGCCGTGATCAGCAGTATAAGTAGGCAATGCCTCATTCGTAGGCTTGCTAGTGGTGGGCGAAGACGGTGAAGGAGGTGTGGGCGAGGGAGGATTCGGGTTGTTCCAGCAGTTGCCATTTTGGCAACAAGCTCCACAATAGGCTTCAGTTGTTCCGCAGTACTAGAAAAAGAAGGGAATGCAACAGAGAAATATCAGTAAATTATTAAAGAAGCGTAATACAATGAGCTGTATGGAACTAAATTGACTTACACCCCACTCGCTACAGCATAGTCCATCCCCGCATGGAGTGTCAGGCCCACAAACTCCGGTGGCTGCAGCACATGTTCCTGGATTTGGTGCCTGCGTAGTAGTTGATGACGTTGTGGCAGTAGCCGAGGTGGTGACAGTAGCTCCAGTTCCATTGGTCGTAGATGAGGAGCTGCTGCTTGTGGTGCTGCTTGACGTGGTTGTAGATGTTGTGGTGACATCGGGTCCATCACATTCAGTGGAAATCTTTAACTCGGCACAGTTCCAAAACTGTTCGGGCACACCTCTACCATCATGAGGCAGAGGCTGGGTACATGTAGGCAGATTTCCAGGGTAGAATCCATCCGGCCAGTTGTAGGTGTCGTAGCCAACATCCTTACAACTATTTCCAGTCACATAGTGCCATTGAATCAGCACGAGATCGCCACTCAAACCAGCAGGAAGCCTGAATTTGTGACGCATGAGGTAATCTCCAGAACTAGTGCGAGCAAGGCCACCTTCAAAATCTGTACGAGGAATGTAAGCCCTCTCGGGAAACAATGGATCAACTAAAAACGGTGATTATTGTGAGTTATGAAGTATGATATAAGGGTCAATGTTTTGCATCACAATACTCACAATTGGCGCCATAAAGTTCGTCCTCAAGGAAGGTCAAGGGGTTGGCATCAAAGCATTCTTGAGTTGGAACTTCCCCGTGAGTGATGGGACAAGCCTTGAATGCAAAGTGACCCATGTGATGTGCTGTGAGCACACTTTCAAAGACGATGTCAGCACCTGGCTTGTAACAACCTTGAGGAGTGGCAGGCAAGAGTCCACCTAGAAAGTTGGGAGGCAGGTCATAGTTGTGGTCACCCACGAGTCCACAGCGAGCTTCAGTTCCACCAATATTGAGACAGTGAGGACAATTTTCAGCTACTGGATCCGATTCGGTCCCACCGGACCATACTCCCTCGACACTGGCATAGTAGTTACGCGAACGAGGAGTCTTTAGGTAACCGTGGGCATCGACTGTATTGGATGCAAAGTTGGCTGCCAACAAGATTGTAAGTAGGCTTGTGTTCTTTGATAGAATCATGATAGAGATTTTTTGGCTTGAATTGATGAAGTTGTTTGAGCTTTGAGGCTTTCGATTTTATGAGGTGTAGTGTTTGGATGAATGTGCTCGTAGCTATTGATTGATCGGATGAAAATGTGAGGGCGAAGTCGTTTCAAGACGTTAATGACCACAGAAATGTCGTAGTGTTTGATCTGATGAAAATGCATATTGATTCCTCTGTTGATTCCTCTCCGACACTATCGTTTCAAGATATTAGTGACCAGTAATGTCGGAGTGTATGATCGGATGAAAAACTATATTGATTCCTTCGTAGATGGGTGATCGTAGATGCTGTAGAAAAGGGCCCATTCAACATTTTGAGAGTCACGAATTGGTTCGAAACCAATCTTTCTGCCAATCTGCCGAAGATATGAGGTCTATCATCTAGAACTGAATGTCCTAAACCCCGGAGTATGTTGATTCACCCAGAGTGGTAAGACTTCGCATTTCTTTGTCTTCAATTGCTATCAACAGGTTGGTTCTTTCATGTTTGAGAGATCTTGAGGCTTGAATGATTTCAGATCATCCTTATGGCAGTTGCACTTCCAACTTTCTTACCCAAACCAGGACTTAGTGAATTAGTACCTAGCAGCATAATTAAGTCCTCACAATATTTGACAGTTATCTACTGAGGCTTGAACTATTCCAAATCATCGTACTCCACAATTGAAATTGCATTACCAATATTCACAAATAACTGTGTTCGAAAAATCTTGTGGTTCGAACAATCGAATTGCGTAGACCCAGATTAAGGTAAGATATATTTTGCGGGTGTGAATAATTTATCAATTACGCGATGGATGCATCTGCAATCTTTGCCCATCGTACTGCTGTTTTCAAACTTTGGGTCGTATTCCTGCGGTTGCATTTGCGTACGCAAGATTGCATAATCACTACTGGAAATTGCGTGTTCGATTTGCCATCACGAAAGCCTTCTTGCTGTTTGCACTTCGAATATTCATTATAATCTTCGCCATTCGCCATTGCAAGCGTGATTGTACAGCCTTGAGGTCTAGTTATAAGCATTGGTTTTGCCGTATGTATGAGAGATGTTATGTCTGGGTATCCTTCTTTTTACTGACGTTCCCCGTTGGGTTTTGAAATTAGGCTGGGTAAGACCGCACTGCTGCAAGCCGCCAGGACATAAGAATATGACGATAAATCATCTATTTTCTCACTGCACCCCATAAAATCTCTTTGGATCATTAGCACGTTGATTGAATCTGAACGAGTTCACGTCTGAAAAACCTGCGGCTTGATATTAAACCCCGTGGCAAATGCAGGAGACCGCCCAGATTGTGGCAAGATATATATTACGAGGTTACGAGTTACTTGTGATGGATGATGGTACGGATTGGGGATCTTTGCTGAGAATTACCTCATGTTTTCAAAGTCAAGTTTCAGAGGGTGTTTCATTAGTTAGATCTGGACATGAGAAGAAGGTCGCTATCTTTTAAAGGATAAAAACTAATAAAGGTAATCTCAGCAAAGAGAAGTTAAGAAAGATCTGTGACAGCTATTTTCCAAAATATCTAAATTGTTGACAATAGCTACCAGTTACGAAAAAAACTAGCTATTGTCGAAAATGAGGATTTTCAATTTTAGCTGTAACAGATCCTTGACAATAGCACTGTCACACAACATCATACCATGTCGCGTCGATACAAAGCAAAAGCCATAATCGCCCCGTCGAAAGCGGAAATAGGCCAGGTTCTGTCCCAGCCTGTCGTCCAAGCGTGTCAATTGGCATTAGCATCACGAGACGTCTTTACCATTGCTCTATCCGGAGGATCGTTACCAAATTTTCTGCAGTGTTTGCCCGGAGCATTCAAGACAGCTGGTGTCGATCCACAATGGCACATGTGGCACGTGCTGTTGGCAGATGAGCGCTGTGTGCCTTCAACGGATGGAGATTCTAATTTGAGAGCCATTCGTGAGTTTTTTACAAAGCATGTAGCCATACCGAAGGAGCAAGTTTATGGTATTGATGAAACATTATTGAA
The DNA here is from genome assembly GCA_036939855.1 of Cyclotella choctawhatcheeana. NCBI lineage: Eukaryota > Bacillariophyta > Thalassiosirophyceae > Thalassiosirales > Thalassiosiraceae > Cyclotella > Cyclotella choctawhatcheeana. The sequence continues at coordinate 11,118 of JALLPH010000385.1, forward strand.
AAGTGGATCTAGAGCTGTGGCAAGTGCCTATCAAAAGACTGTTGAATCTCTGTTGCAAAAATCTGGTGATATGTTAGACTGCGTTGTTTTGGTAAGTTGGAAGTCCAATATATTATGGTCAAGTATTTTATCTTTTGACTTATGTTTAATGTTTTGTCCAAAGGGATTCGGTCCAGATGGACACACCTGCTCTCTATTCCCCAACCACGCATTGTTGGAAGAACAATCTGTTCTCGTGGCGAACATAGATGATTCGCCAAAGCCCCCTCCATCACGAATCACACTTACTTTCCCAGTGTTGAATAGCCTTTCGAGGAGTGTTATATTTTGTGGAGCTGGTGAATCAAAAGGTCCGATATTGGAAGCAGTGTTCGGAAACGGCACAGCAACTACAGACAACGAGATAGAATGTGCTGGAGGAAAGGCATTTATTTTAGAGTTGATAGATCCTCCTCCATATCCCTGTGCAATGGTACGACCAAATCGTGAGAGTTCCCTTACGTGGGTTGTAGATGCAGATGCAGCAGATCAGAGCATCATGATGAAGAGAAATGCAAACTATTAAAGTGTGTGAGCACAAGATGCATAGTTATACATCTATGAATCATTCTAAATCTGAATTATAAGCAGTTATACCTATACAACTAATCTTCCAGCTAACTCACATTCCAACTAAACCTATGTTTTACTCAGGCTGGGGGGCATAGCATTTGTGATACATCTCTGTTCCTTGGTACAAGCCACAAGATCCGCACGGATTGAAGCCTCCCTTTTGACAGTCAGAGTCGCTCGTGCAATGCTTTGAGCATTGCCCTCCTTCCGGGAAATAATTCCAAGGAGTAGGAGCAGGAGTGGCGGGCTGGGGGGCATAGCATTTGTGATACATCTCTGTACCTTGGTACAAGCCACAAGATCCGCACGGATTGAAGCCTATCTTTTGACAGTCAGAGTCGCTCGTGCAATGCTTTGAGCATTGGCCGCCTTCCGGGAAATAATTCCAAGGAGTAGGAGCAGGAGTGGAAGTATCAATGCATGTATGATATCCCTGGGTGCCATGGACCTTGTTACAAGTTCCACACTCCACAAAGCCTCCTTTGAAGCAATCAGAATCCTTGTGGCAATGTCTACCGCATGTATTTCCATTATTTTCTAAGAAAAGCGCCTTTGCGGGATCAACTGATGTCTCGTCAGCCTCAATAGCCAGTACACTCTTTTTATCAATGAGCTCATCTTCATCAAACTCAGGCTTTGGGGCATAACAACGACGGTACATCTCTGTTCCTTCATACTTGCCACAAGATCCGCAAGGATTGAAGCCTCCCTTTTGACAGTCAGAGTCCACCTTGCAGCTTTTCGAGCATTGGCCTCCAGTGGGAAAGTAATCCCAGTCCTCATAACTGTACTTACAATCATCGATGCAGTCACTAAAAGCACGTGTACTGGTCTTGTAATTGCGGCTACAGCTCTTCTTGCATTGTTTGTACGTGTTGTTGCTTCTGGCCTTCTGTAAGAACTCATCGAAGTCTGTTGCTAGATAACCATACTATATTATTACAGAGCCAGAATAAGATTTTAGCTTCGTCGAATGAAGATGATGTGTGCTCATTATTCTCATGCATAACTCACCCTGACACCAGCGGAGATACCGGGAGAGGCCTGAAGTAAGGCAATACTGGTAGAGAAAAGGAATTGAATCTTCATGTTTTGTTTTTGATGTAAATTAGTGTTGATACTGTTGTTGATGCTTTCGTCGTTTGGTTTTATGAGACCAATCCAACTCTTTCCCCAACATAATGTCTTGTTTGCTCTTGCAGCACGTTGTGAGGAAGAACGTAGGACGTAGTCTAATGATTGATGTAATGCAACTCATCTTTGTTGTTTGCTCTTGCTTTCGATATGATGAGTGCCGTATCCTAATAAATGCAAGTCCTGTTTGCTCTTGCTTTGGACGTGCTGTCCGAGTCCCAAAGTAAAGCGAGGGTGATGTTGTTGTTACATCTCGGCGGGGTTGTGTTGTTTGACACGACACCGAACATCATCAATCAAATTTACTTGAGTACTTTCAGGTACACCTTTTATTATGAAGCAATTGGCTGTACCACACCATAATAGAACACATTTTTTAGGGACAGGCTAACTGTCTACTAGATGTGTTGTGAAATTTCATTATTGTCAAAGTACAAACGTAAGATTAATAGCTTTACATCCATTGCACAAAAATAGACACGTGGCCATATCAATGAACCCTAAACAAACATGAAAGGACACATGCATCTCTTGTGACAGCCTCGAAGTAATTATAATAGTTGCATCCAATACAATCTACAGACTTAAAAGCTTGGAATGTCAGTCATTTATCGATCCCAAAGTAAGAATAAACGTGCCTTCCAAAGGCTCCGTTCTTTTGTTTCCCCAGGAGGTATGAAGTCGAGATATCAAGAGACTCTAGAAGTCTGATGATATTGTTATGTTTGCGACACCTCCGTATCTGCTACTCGTATATTTCTTGTTGACGGCTCGAAGCTCTGGTGAGGACGATGCCTTTGCAAGGAGGACTGCGCGGGCAATAGGAGCGATTTCTTCCTCGGTATATGATGCATATTTTAGGAGTGTTGGGCTCCAAGCATTCCTGCCGACAGTTCTTCTTGCAGTGAAGACGGCAGCTGCAGCAAGCTGACTTGGGAGGTACTCGAGCATGTTGTAGCTCTGAAGAGTGGCATCAAGGATGAAGCATGAGAGTTGAACAATCCTCTTGTCAGCGTGTGCAGCTTTGAGGTATCGAACGAGGAAGGCATGAGCACTTGGAATGGTGATTTTGTACTCCAACTTCTTGAGAATAATCTCTTCCATCTCAAGGATTTCATTTCGGGAGTATGCCCTGTCGCAAATGTAGACAAGATCACGAAGCTCTGGTGGGTAGATCTCTTCATACTTTGAAGCAATCAAGAGAGCAGTGACACCAACCAACTGCAATTTGGGCCTGGTCACTTCTGCTCTGTCCAAGTAGCGGTCAATCAAGTTGACTGTAAGGTACAATGTTTCGGGCACAAGCTTAAACTTCAGATGCACCTCTACCAACCAGTCAACCAAAATGGATCGCATACGTTCATTGATGTATGATTGGTTTGCCATGTAATTGGGACGTACAGAGGTTGCCTCCTCCTTCTCACGAAAGTGCTCATACATCTCTTGCACATAGCTCGTGGCACACAGCGGATCGTCAGCATCACGTTCGTCAATGTTATCAGGAGGAGCACTGTACTGATACGACGCTGTATCGGATGGGTTGTAAGAGTTGTAACTGTTGACAGGAGGTTGAGCGGCGTTACCGTTCAGAGCCACCTCGACGTCCTCGAGATTGCCGTTGCCAATGTTCACATCTAGAGCGGAAGAACGAGTGACCCTCTTATTGACATTGCCAGCTTTGGCACCTTTTGCTCCATCTTCGCCAAGACGATTTGATACATCCTGGATAACAAGTGAAGGAGGTAAAGGAAGAGGTTAGACCATGATGATCGTTCATTTAACGAGACCGTTGGCATACATGATTGCAACCGCATTTCAATGGAAGAACAAACACTGATATAAAGCGGATGAATCACTCATGTTTGGACATACCCTTAGAGCTCGTCGACTTCCTTGAGTGGTAGCTTGTCGATTATTGGCATTCTGATTGCGTGGAAACATTATGGTACAACGTCAGTATTGATGGTAACTCTTGCGATTTCTGAACACTGGCAGTCGATGTTCCTCGATGTATTATTGCTGGTGATGGGTAAGTGTCCTAGCCTGCCGTAAGCATTCAACGAGCCGAAGTTATGCTTGCAAATACCACAATCAGATGTCCAGCGAAATACAACAACCAAAACAACACAAGTGCAATCAATCGCCAGATGAATTGATGGATCGAGTTATGAACGATGGTCGCTCACCCATGTTGCGAAGTGTTTGAGGGGTTGTAAAGCACTTAAATGATTCGAATGACCAACTGCCGTCTAAAATGAAGTGAAAGTGAGCTAAATATAATTCATGTGATCGTTGTGACAAACAAGATAAAAACACGGGTTAAAATCACTCCGAAGAACTCAATCGAACATTCTAATAATTCAATTTATCATGTGTATCGTTTGGGCCATTCTGACGCTCACTTTGACGCCAACGAAGATTGTGAATGAGTACCTCCTTGTTCACAAAAAAATATTTTTTGGGATATTACGTACCTTACCGTAGGTAGAGGTCGAGATACGTAGGTACCTACCGATACCTGGTGGTAGATACGCTGTCACCTCCGACAGCAAGCACTGTCAGCGAGACCAAGGACAACCTTCAATAGAGGTGCGTCTAGTGGAATGAATGTAAAGCCACGTCGAAAGCACAGACGATACTTGGTTGAGAGGAAAAACTATTCAGCCACTCGAAGCAAACGAATTCGAAACTCTTTTTGAAGGTGTGTATTTCGAGAGCACTGCTCACAATTCGTACAGTGCTGAAGAATAGAGATTCCGATCAAGTAAATTCGAGGTTCAAGGCGAAAGGTGAGACAACAAAGTCGACTGAGTCAACCAAGGACGGTACCGCGAGGCCAAACAAGGCGAGAAGTTCAAAGTACGAGCACAGTGACTCCCTGTTTTCAAGAGTATGAGGTTTTCAATTTTCAGTAAATTTAAAAAACGAAGCAGTTGAAGTTCAACAAGCGGGTGAGACTCTTGCTTGTGACTTGCCACAGTCTTCTTGCCAGCCCTTCTTTCGGTGACCAAGAAAGCCTTTTCAAGAGAGTGTCTTAGCATCGATGTACTTATAAGAAGTACTTGCGCTGAGGCTCATAAACTTACAATCTCTTACAATGTTTCATTTCAATCATTTTCATTTTATTAACTCGGTGATCATTGACAACAATTGGATCCTTTAGGAACTCCGGCTGCACAAGAAAGCAAAAAGCTATAAGTAGTAAGTAATTAATGTCTCCTCGAAGAACAAGAATGTAAACAATCAGTTACTTTATTGCATTCCCATCAACATAACAAATAGCCCCCGCAGAATGAAAGTGACATGATATAGACGAGAGAAAATCACGAGCAACATTTAAGATAACGTGCTGCATTCATCCCCCCCTGCCTCGTCTGCTTCTTGCTTCACGTCGACACAAACATTCAATTGTTGGATGTTCATTGTAGATTTGTCACAGATAATTTTACAGTACACGAAGCGAGTAGCCATAAGTGTAGGACACGAGAGGCCTAGGATATGAATTATCTCTCGGTCCCTTCAAATAATACATATAAGTAGCATCATACCAAGACTGTCTTAAAGAATAGAGCAACAATCTCCATCATCACCACCTCCTCCCCCTCCACTAGAGCTCTGTCCCTTTGGTCCCTTCAGCACGGAATGAAACGGATTCTCTACGGCCGAGTCGTTAACTAAGAAACCATCGGCGGCGCTCTTCTTGGCCACGTAACCGGCGATGGCGGTCATGCCCGAGTCGACGGTTGTTTGGGTTCCCTGTATGGCGGCTAGGACACCTTTTAGGTCGGCAATGGCTGCGTTGAGGGTGTTGATTTCGGTATTTTCATCTGGTTCTGACATGATAAGTTGCGGAGGAACTTCCAATTGGAGATCTTCGTATCTAATGTAAGAGTAGGTAAGAGACGCCTTGAAATGAAAGCAATGGTTATATCTTCTGGTTAGGCGGGTGAAACTTAATCATTTCAAACTTATCTCAACCCCCCACCCATAGAGGGCCATTTTGGCCTTAGTGCTCCCCCTTTGACCATATTTCACCCCGCCTAGGTGTTACCTAGTAAAACTTAAGGCGCCAACTCATGAAACGCGCATTGAGTGCGCATTACGAGAAAGAGGTCAAATGCGAACTGAGCCAAAAGTGTGTGTGATGGACTGAAGCTAGCGAACCCACTAGGAGGGTGAAATTCATGGGGTGACGAAACCGGGACCCCCCTCCCCCCCCTAAAATAAAAACTTGAGATAAGTTTGAAATGATTAAGTTTCACCCGCCTTATGCAAATTGCAAATTGCGGGGTTAGAGTGTGGGGCGGGGCCCGCTTTGATAGGGTAAATATGCGACCCGAAAATATTTGCACCCAAAATCCACACGTTGACTCTCTTGGGAAGAGGGAAGATAAGTACCCATCCCAATTCTCCTTGAAGGGGGCGTAGAAGCCCATAATATAATCTCCTCTCGGGGCTCGGGCTCCCATCTCCCAGCATCAGCCAGCATCCATCTGCAGTTCAATGTTCAATTTCAATACCGGAGAGCAACAATAGCAACGACCGCTTGACCAGAACAAACATCAATAGGCTTTTATTCAGTGGATAGAACAATGACAGCAGGGGAAGTGCGAAGACGGAAGAACAAACAGCAGCCTGTCAATGAAACATCAATTGCTGCTGTAGATGAATACAACAAGAATGGAGAGCGTCAGCACCCAATGAATCATCGAACTAGTACTACCTTCACGCACTCGAGATACGATGAATATGCTTGGTTTGTTGTGTTCCTACTGGCTGTAACTTATTTCATTGTCACACGAAGTGGCGGAGGCAATCGTAATGGACTGCTATCTAAATTCTCCAAACCGTATCAAGTAATTGATACCTCCATTGTAGTTGGAGTTTCCGATAATGACAATGATAGAATTAAGAACGAGGATGTATTGAGGGGTATATTTTACATCCAAAAGGCATCAATGTCGTTGTTACGTCCGTTAGAAGTCATTATTTCATCTCCTCCGGATTTTTCTCATAACAATACAACGAAGGCATGTTCATCAGCTGAAGAAAGTTGTTCGTCTACATTCATAGATCCTGGACAAAATTCAGGTTCAGGTTATGAAACACCATTTCTATCTCATGTTCTATCAACAACGTGGGTACATGATTCTGAGTTAGGCAGAGGCTACCTGTTGATAGCTGATGCCGGGCGCTCTGGTCGAATATGGCGATGGGAGGTAGGTGGTGGACCCATTACCATTGGTAGGAGTTTACATATGGAGAATAGTGGATGTCGTAGTGGACTTTGGGTGGATGGCGGAAAGTGTCCTGGCAATTTGTTTAATGTGAAAGATACAGAGAAAGTTGAAGAGCAAGATCATGCTTCAATCGATCGAAATGAGTTGCCATCACTCATGGGCACAGCCTCCATCATTACAGAACTCCAACGTGACGCTGAGAGATCTACCGAGGGTAAAAATCTCGTTGTGGCAGAATGGGGCGAAAGAAGAATCATCCGAGTAGAGGGAGAGACGGGAGCTCGTACACCTTTGGTAACAATGCTTCCTTCTCCTGACAGTAATGGATTGCGAAGACTGTATCGTCCAAACCATTTGATGTACACTCCTTTCGGTGACTTGCTATTTTCAGATAGCTATAATGGCAGTGATGATAGAAGCAAGCCAGTCGCAGCCGTTTATCGTCTGAGAGATGCAGTACATATCCCCGCAATCCCTGTGGAACAGAGTCGTGATGCTCATAATTGGACCCACACCACAGCTAATGGTCAAATGGAAAGTGATTCAATTGATACCATTTTCCAAATAGATGGTTGGATTGATGGGATGGCATTAAGTGGGTCTGATCACTCGACCTTGTTTGTTTCTGTAGTGACTGAGAGTGAATCAGGCTGGACCAAGCGTATCTATAAATTGACACTTGGATCCGATGATTATGACGATAACGATCAATCAAAACAAGCATCTGCTAGCCGAGACAAAGCTGCACACAATGAACTATTTTATAGCATCGCATCAAACGAATGTGAATACTCAAACAAATCTCATAGACTCTTCATTGGCTCAAAATTAGCAATCGATGAACATGGAACTCTCTACTCGGTTGCCTGTCCTTCTTCACTTGTGCTACTCTCTCATCATGACGGACATGTCATTGGCAAATTGATATTAGATGCTGATGATTATCACTCTTTGGCAATATCATCAGTGAATTTTGGAGAGGATGGGTACATTTACCTCACAACATCAGAAAAGCTTATGAGGATACAAGCTCGTGTCAAAGGACGTTCAATCCCAACAAATATGGTCGTCCCATCGTCCAAGATTGGTAGGCGTGATAAGCGTGATAAGCAATAAAAGAAGCGTTGTTCAAACTACTCGTGTATAGGCTTGGTTTGGTCTAATCAGAGTATTTAATATAGTGTAATAGTTGGAGAGTCTACTCGCAACAGCAATTTCACATCAAGTTTCTACACACAAAATCAAGATCGCATAGTCAAACTCCAACGGATTCCAATTCAAGCTGGAACTAGACGTGCAAAGTATAAAGCACAACTGAACTTCCAAAGTCTCTCAGTTTGCAGCATCGTAATCTGGGAAATGTCTACAAGTCCTTGGGAAGATCCATCAGGGCAACTTTCTGCTTCCTCTCAGATGAGTACTTCCTCTTGGAAGATTTAAGATCGGGAGGTAAATTCGCCGCAGCATTAAGCATAGCACGAGCAAGAGGAATGATCTCCTCTTCAGTATACTTGGTATAGTGTAGAAGGGTTGGGCTCCAGGCAGGCCTTCCGATGGCCCTCCTTGATATCATCACGGCAGCTGCAGCGAGCTCACTGGGGAGGTATTCAATGAACTTGATGTCCAGCGCGATAAGCTCCAGTATGTAGCAGCTCATGTGGACCATTTTCTTCTCGGCGTGACCTGCATTTAAGAACCTCAACAAGAATTTGTAGGAGTATGGGATGCTTATCTGATAATTCAACGCCTTCAAGATCCTGCTTTCCATTGCGAAAATCTGTTCAGAGGTGTAGGCCTTATCACAGAGATATACAAGATCATCTACCGGCACATGATAGATCTCCTCATACTTTGATGCGATGAACAATGCAGTTGTACCGATCAGCTGTAAGTTTTTCTTGCTCGCTTTCTTAATCTCAAGGTAACGATCCAAGATGTTGACAGTAAGGTAAAAGACTTCAGGAGAAAGCTTCGATTTTGCGCAGACAAGAGCCAACCAATCAATCAGGATGGCACGCATGCGAGTATTGATTTCCTTCTGGCAAATCATGTACTGGGGATCCACCGCAGCACGATGCTCTTGGTCTTGGAAGTACTCATACATGTCTTGTACGTAGGCGGTAACACACATCTCGTCGTCGGCATCGCGTTTATCAACGTCGTGAAAATCCGCGCTGTACTGGTAGCTGGTTACAGGCTTTGGCGTTTCGAGGTCGAGAGTTTCATACTGGTTGGGAGATTGAGATATCTCCTTGAATGGATCGTTTGTAAGAGCTGGAGGCTTGGATTTGGGTTTGGCAGCGAGAACGAGAGGGTCGCTATTATTCTCCACCTGAGCTGTTTCATCGTCGTGATTGGTTTCGGTTCTAGCGGTGAAGGCCTCAGCGTCTATAGCTTTGGTGACTTTCCCATATCCACCTTTCAACGACTTGAGAGTAAGAAACTTGCTATCCATCTCTTCGGGGAGCTCGATGGAGGCTTTCTGATAGACTTGTTCACCTGTCGCATCGCGCTTCCTCGGGATGACACGTTTACCGATATTTGGTTTAACACCCACCGCGGAAGCAGGTTTGGAGGCCTTTGGCTTGCCGTCTTTCGACGAGGCGTGGGGTTTTGCTCGGTTTGTTACATCCTGTACGGTACGATTGAAAACGATATTGAGGCAATGAATGAGAGACGATGTGGACACCAAGTTACGAGGTAATGAAAAAGGAACTTACACCAAATGCGACGCGGGATCCGTCGTTGTTGTTGAGCTTGTCGTTGGGCTTGGGGATGGCGATATCCGTAGGTTTGTTTGAAGTGGTGCTCATCTTTGGAGGGTAGATGGTTTAAAGGGACGAGTGAAGTTGTTGAAATGAAGCGAAATCAGATTTATGATGATAGGATGAACCGGCTCTTCTTGGTGATTCAGCTGTTGGGCTGTACGTAGTGGGAAACATGCCACATGACCGAAGCATGATTTGTTTTGTCGATTAAAAGTGAAGACGGAACACCATGATTCAAGGAAACATGAACATCGATTCAAGATGAGTGAAGATGCACATGAAAAGAAGGAGGAGGGTTAAAAAAAATTATGTAGGAAACTTTAACTTTCCACATACCTTACGTGAGCCTACTACCGGTCTTACCTGCGATTCTAGCTGTGTTAGAGCTAAGGCCTTAATTTCAAGCATATTCCGAGTATATTGGTTCCTCGTATAATGATCCATCCTTAGCAACTCTTTTCTGAAGTAGGGTAACGCTGTTTTGATAACGCTTGTGCTCTATGACAAAGCTGATGGTCAGAGAAGTGTAATTTGAAATGCAAACCTCTACTCAGGAGAAAAGACATGGATGAAATTTACCTTCCAGTAAAGACATCTCAACATATTCATTGGACGGTATACCAGTGACTGCAGCTCCAGCTTTTCCTCTCACACCCTCTAACCATTCCCGAGTGCCTCTGTTAGTCAAGGTTGAATGACAGAGTAAGTACCCACCGGGTTTGATATATTTCCATATGTTTGAAGCATATTCTTTCATACGAGATCCAACGCCAAAGTCGCACCATAGTAAATCAATGGACTCAATCTCTGAAAAATGTGTGTCCAAAGCATCGAAGGCGTCCCCTTTCAAAAAGATGAGGTATGGATCGAGCCCTAATGTCTCAGCTACACGAACAGCACTTGAGGCTGTTTCACGCTGATGCTCGCAGTTGTCTATACATAACAATGATGATGGTATGTATGATGAAGATGTCATCTCCCAATCTTTCAATGCTGGCGTTCCAAATGGATAATCTAACATCCTCAAACGCCCTTCTCTTTCTAATTCATTGATTTTTTGCATCTCTAGTTCGTTATCTTTTAATGCCTGAAGTATCCACAGAGTTGTGTACCCAGCACCAACCTCAACTATGCGTCTCCTTTTGGTAAATCTTATGAAAGAGTATAACAAAGGTCCGAGATTCTCAACTGGTAGTAATTGAGTAAAGAACGAGCTTAGAAATACATTCAAATAAAAAGCGTTCTCTAGTGGGAGACACAACTACTAACCTCCCATGTGTGGATTATACAGAGCCTCAACATGATGCAAAAACAATGAAGAGAATGCAGGTGATCTGGGCAGAAACACTTGACGTACTGCCTCGTCGTGCTGGAACAGTCTCTGTTCCTCTGATTGAAATTGTGCCAGCTCTGCTTCTTTGCTGGGATTTGTCTCGAACAGTACATCAGTCCTAATAACATACTTTGGTCTTGCACCGGAAGTTACGGGCGATCCTTCGTGTAAAGGCCATATGTACCGTGCTCGTTCCACAGCTTCTTCTGATATTGCTTGAGGGAACACTAAAATAGAGCCAGTCTTTGGTTGTATCGATGCAATGATGTTATCTTCAAAATGTTGGCTGCTTTCTTTAGCATTTTCATTTGATTCAGTAGCATAATTCCACTCAGATGATCTATCTAATTCACATCTTGGACTGCAAAATTTGGTGTGTCCTCCAGAAAAGTCTTCGTTGAGGTAAATCAATACTGTCAGTCTTGATACGACTTCTCTTTCCTGTGAATATTGGTGAGAGGCATCCCACAGAAGAAATGGCGATGCATGTGCTGAGTCGTCATCCAAAGAACTGCCACCAGGTGGAAAGCCAGCATCAATATGAGGAGCAAAACTTTCTTCCTCACCAGGAGCATATCGGTACACTCGTAAACGCCTGTTGATACCAGCTACTGAGTAAGTCTGTCCCATAGGGTTTCGTGAATCCGACTTGGAACCTTTTTGCAGCTCTAATTCCGATTCTGCAACTCCCTTCAAATCCACATGTGGTCCAATTACTGACAATAATTCAGCAGCAACTTCTTTGGGTATCACAATCTGCATGGCTCCGTGATTATTTTTACCGGCTTGATAATTGCCAAATCCCAACTGTTCACATGTATGCAGGATAGATTCACAGGTAGATTGTGACAATGCATGAGTGAGCAGGAATGCATTTGAATTTTGGATTATAGCTTCGAGTCCAAGTCTTTTGGGTTTCGTATCTTCATCATTTCCAATTGGTTCATCTTCATCTGGTGATGACTGCTGCAATTGTCGTGGAAGGACGGCATACGTCGGGACGTTTAGTGCTGTTAAAAATCCTGAATCGTCTTCTTCATCTGGTCCAGAACGTATACGGATAATATCACCACCAAGGACTGGAGAATGTGTAACAACTTTATAGGGGTGCAGAGAAGACATGGAGGACGATAGTGAAGTTTTTGTGGAAGAATAACGACCATCAGCCACCTCGTTTACTGGGAGAATTGTAAATGCTGCTACTGATGTGCTGCTAAAGTATCGATGCACCAGTGAAGCTGTCACCAGCGCTGACACTACTGAAGCCAAGCGAAATATTTGATGACATGAGCACCGCCTTCGATCCATAGCTTCGACCATTGTGTGGAAGAGGGGTAGGTGTTAGCGTCGACGATACGTGGGTGGAATGATGATGTTTCAGGCGGGAAAGAAGCGCTCACTCATCCTTGGTTGTCCTTTCCAGTTTCCCTATTCACAACACCGACCGGGTCACCTCAAACTCCTGTGTTGTACTCTATCTACGGGAGACATGTTGTGGTTTGTTTTGGTGGTGTCCATGATTCATGCAATCAATGGCTTTAGCACTGCTCTCTTTGCGATACATCATCCATCACGTTCTTCCCGTTGCTCTCTCAGAAATCTCCACGCCAGACCAAAACGAGCTGCAACAGAACTAACCATCATTACATCATCTCTCCAGATACCAACATCTAAAATCACTGAACGCCTGCTGCAGCTGACTTCAAATCCAAACATTGCAATCCTGGTCGATGCAGAAAACATCAGAGGCAAGACAAACTTTGAATTGACACATGCCGATCTGCTCGATCGGTTGATGGTATGGTCATCTCTGCGCAACCATGCATACGGACGATGCATTGTAGTCATTGATCATGGATCGAAACCCACTGCTCATTTATTATCTCAGTTGAAAGGATATGGAATATGTGTCACTTTTAGTGGACCCAACCGTAAGGCAGATGATGTCATTGCGAGAGATACTCAGTGGTTACTAAACCAGACTGATGTTAGTCAAGTTATTGTTATTACTGCTGATCGAGAGTTATCATTTAGGTTTGTTTACATTGTGCATTGTGCTTGTTTTATGTTGTTTCTGTCTCATATTCACTGACACTCTCATTCAACGAAATTCAACACATTTTGCAGATGTCGAAATGCCAATCCTGCAGCCGGGACTAGTAAAGAGAAGAGGAAGCTGAAGAAGAAAACTAGGAAATCTAGAAAGATGGCTGTGCAGACACACGTGGGAGAGATTGTCGCTGGCGAAGGAACATTAATGCATGATAATACAACAGACATTACATTCAATCATACCACAATGAGAGTAAATGTGATCAATTCAAAGAGATTTTTGGAAGACATGGATTCAGCTTTGCGTGAATGGATGGATGACATGGAGGCGAGGTCAACAGCGTGCTCTACTGACCCACCCACGATAGAATTCTTAGACAACGAAGACGTTGTACCAAATGGTAATTGGAGCAATCTATTAGAGCTGCGAGGGAAAATCTTGTACTTGGAATCATGTCTAAGAAATAAATGTACCGTCAGAAAAAGACAACAGTTAACACAAGAAATGCGCCAATGCAAAGAGCAATGGGAAGTTGAATTATCATCAATAAGTGATGCTCATATTGAAACAAACAAAGGTTCGTTAGGACAACTTATGAACATGGCACTACCAACACATACATCCAATGAATCATGGGAAGCTCTCTCTGTAGGAGAACAAAAACAACTGCTGCTGCGATGGGGAAAGAGACGTGGATCTCCTAAAAGAGAAGCAACAGAAGATCGAATAATACTAGCTGAGATGGTTCGAAGTCAGTTGGAGAAAGTTGTGCTTGATACAAGCATGGATGAGGAGGCATCATTAGTTGTGTCGTATGCAGATTACATCAACAATCTTACAAATTACAACACCAACACAGCCTAACAGGAAACTTTGAACCTCTGTACCATTGAATAGAAACAAACAGTAGAAACAATGATTGTGTTCATGATAGACATGAATAATATTTGTCATTGCTTTCCATAATGTACTTGAATTTTAAGTATTTAATCATCTAATTATATAATCTATGTATTTCTGTTGCCTTGTTGCCTATATCTACCTAGGTACATCATACGGCAGTAGGCTTTTGATCGTGTTCAACTTCTTTGGGGCCCTCTTTTTCTTTAGCACCTTCTTTGGAGTGCACAGAAACGGTAGACAACTCATGTGCAACATTGCTAAATGTACTTTTGATAACAATACCTGAATCACTGCTTCCATCCATCTTTATCTCTGAATCGGGTTTATGTGTCTCCTCGTCCGAACATTGACTGGCTTCGATCTTCGTCACATCATCTAAACCTGACATATTGCTCAAAGTGCTCTTGCATTCTAGCAACACACGAATCTCGTCTTGACTACCACCAGTCGCAAGCTCCACCATGTTGTCAAAGGGAATGTCATTTTCCAGTGACTTTGACGGAGGAAGAGCTGGAAGAAAGTCCTCCGGCTTGCTTGATGATACTGCAGCATCTGGCATGGAAAGAGGAGGAACGGGAGCGGTAGTTTTGCTGTCCTCTTTGTCTGATTCATCAGGCTCATCGGGCTCCTCGTGCAATCGATTCCACACACGAGTGAAGAATGCCTTCTGCGAGCCGGTCCTCAAGCGAGATGTTTGTTCCCTACGGAGTGACTTCAGCCTTCCGAGCTCTGTCTTCAAATCATCCGAAATATACTTGCAAGTCATCATGTGAGAGTGAACACTCACAAAGTTTGATTCTGCGGCGCTGACAGACGACCAGAAGAACTTTCGGCCATCAATCTTGCCAGCACAATGCTTGCATTCCACACCCACACTTCCAATATTCTTCGATCGTCTCTTGTTCCTATCTGCGTCAGTAAAGAGACATGGCTGAAGCTGTTCCATGACGACGTACAAGAATTCTGCAATAGTTGGTTTATCTTCGGGGGTGACCAAAGGCTTGAAGTTCGTGTTGGCATTGGTAGCCACTTGAGCCAAAAGATCCGAGGACTCCTCATCCTGGGGTGGTGGTGGTAAAGAAGGATCTCGAGAAAAATACATCCCCCCTGGTCCATCCGCGAGTCCAATTTTCCTTGCTGAATCAATCCAATAGGTTCGGGTAGCGAGTCCTCTTGAACCCTTAGCACTTTCGCTTTGTAACTGCAAGAACTCGGCGCGCACTTCAGGCGGCATCATCTTACATTCACCGAGGTGGAATCGTTGGATATCAGCAACCGATTGATAGATTCGAGCAACAGTAAATGGGAAGCATACAGCACGATTGGAACGCTGCTTGGGTGGAACGGAGAGGCAATGCACACATCCTACGCCAACTTGTCCAATTCTGACAGAGAACGTAGTGGGGGTTCTGACGGCAATGTCAGTTTGGGTGGCGGTAAAGGCGCACACGTTACGTCGTAGAAAGCAACGAAGAGGACTCAAGAAGGACCCGTCATCGGGTAGAGATAAGAGTACCTTGCCGTGAAACCTCTTGATATTGGGATCAAGCTCTACGGGTGTTGGCTTTGGCTTGAATTGAACTTTGTTGGAAGGCTCTTTCGCAGGATTTGATTTCTGAGATGGGGGGGCACTAGCCGTTGGCGGAGGCGCAACAATATTATTAAAAGGTGCATCAAGCTCCTTGCCAACCCTCCTTAAATCGATGTACATCCCTTCGTTCATATCGACCATTCCCATCTCCTTTGCCGACTTGACAAAGTATTGTACAGTCATGCCCGTGCTCCGGGTGCTGCTTGCTGACAATTCCTCAAGTCGAGCCTTCAACCCCTGCGGAATCTATGAAATTGAAAGTGAAGAAGGGAATGGATAAATCAGGGAAGAAGAATTTATACAAGAGGCAAGAAGAAAGTATTCAAACTCACGTAAGGACAATGCGGGAAATGATCAAGCTTCATATCAATCATGGCTCGGTAGATTCGTTTGGTGGAAGTCGGGAAACACATGGCACGTTTCACGCGATCACTGGTACACATACGGCAGTATACGCAGCGAAGGCCAACTTGACCTACTTGGATAGGACGTTTCCTTCCAGGGGCGGGGGCATCAATGTCGGCTTGAGTCGCAGTGAATACTTCGACGTTGTTACGGATGATACATAGGGTCTCGCTGAGGCAATGACGATCATTGGGCATGGCAAGGAGAAGGATAAGACCGATGGAACTGTTGGGGTTGCCAATGGTACGAATCTCGTTCCTCATTGTCAGTGCCTTCATCAGCTTTTGCTGATCATTCAGTTGCACTAGTATTTTGTTTTGAGTCGCTGGCTGATCGTAATCTGATGGCATGTCCAAGCACCCTCTCTCCCACGAGAATGACGGACGGTACAGCAAATCATTTCGAGGCTCCTCCATATCACCCAGGCTACGCGAATCGAAACTTCTCGACGACAATCCTCCCGGCGTATCATTGGGATATCCAAAGTAAGCATCCCTCGGGGGAGGAGGCGGAGGAGACCTATGATACCTCTCATCCTCGTAGCGTCTATACCTCCTACTATCATTGTAGGGCTCTCTCCTATCGACCACCATCATCATATCCATGTTCTCATGAGGTCGCCTCTCCTCGTACCGTCTCATCTCGGGCTTGTGATACCGCGTATCTTCGTAATACCTCTCATCGTAATGATATCTACTACTCTCACGAGCTCCTCGAGGAGGAGAATTCGTCGTGTAATAAACCCTACCACTGTCGGCACCACGATCCCTCGGGGGCATGTGAAGATGATGATTATTCGGACCTTGACTACTGCTCCTACTGTAATACTCCCGAGGTTCCAACGTCCGATCGGCATCTCGTCGATCCATCATTTTATTCACTGGCCTCGGTGCCAACGGGAAACTATTCTTACTTTCCATCATACCCGGTAATGGGGGTAGCATATCCGAATCATCAATGTTGTTACCATTATCCTCCCCGTTACTCCTCCTCGGTGGAGACAAATGACGTACGGGCGACTTGAGCGAATCATTATTCAACTGTCCAAAACTACAAATTGCCGACAGGGCCGGTGGAACCTCCCACGACATGCTTCGACTGCGTCCCTCCAATTCATTCGTCCACGAATGGGATCGACACAACGATCGATCGGCATCGTCATTGGTTACACGGTAGAAATCGAAGGATCGTCGAGACGTTAGGGAATTGGGTGAATAGGAGGCCGGACGATAACGGGGCATACTTTCATCTTGGTGCCTGACTGGTTTGTCTTGACGACATTCGCTTTCGAGACTGAAGGAACGACGATGCGTCGGCGAACGAATGGGACGGAGGGAATTGGTGATGGGATGGAATGATAACTTTTCGTACTTGTTGGGATGATTGTTCACGGTGGGGTAGTATTCGTCGCCGCTGTTTAATCTTGTGCGTTTCGTAGAAGGACCGTAATGCATTGGAGGAGGCGGTGCATGATGTGTCATTGCTTGCTGAGGAGGTTGTGCACGATGATTATAGTTCAAGGGAGGTTGTTCGTGGAAGAAGCTCCCGCCCTGATGACGAAAGGCACCGGCCTTGGGGGTGTTATCGTCGACGGTGATTTCCTCTCGTGGACGTTTGGAAGAATCGACACCGCTGACGTCCATTATTAATGGGGGAGCAGCGGCAGCGGCCTTGTTCATCTGTCCGTAATTGAGTGAAGATGTCTTGGATTCTGTCGTTGTTGGTTCTTGATGAGTATTTGTAGCCTTAGTTTGTTGACCGGAGGATGATTCGACGTCCATCGTTGTTCCGCCACCGGCTCCATCCGTGGCCTCGTCACCGTGCACTTTAGACTCGGTCTTTTCAGAGTGGGTCAGTGCAAGACGATCATTATTCAGAGTACTATCCTTGACTCCTGCTTCGCTCTTGTCGTCCGTCGCCTTACTGACCTCACCCGGCTGACTCGATCTCTCCTGAGGAGGTCCCTCTCTCATCCCATCTCTACCGTCCTGTCCGGTACGACCACCATCATCGGGAGGACCCTCTCTCATTTGACATGGCGGCGGGACACTACCACGGTGGTGCGGCTGATAACGAACAAAGGCACCGGACTTGGAGGGGGCGAGGCTTCCCCGTAATGGCTGGGAATAATGATGATGATTCGGTTGGTTATACCGCGAATGATCTAACAATTGTCTGGTAGGGGGATTATGATCCACGGTAATACGAGACGATGGCATTGGAGGTCCACCGCTACTACCGCGATGGGGATCATGAACAGGTCCATTACTGTTATTAGTATTGCCGCCTCGATAAAACGGCTGTTCGCGATGGTATCCTACGTGACGGGGTGATTCATAGGGATGACGAGGCGGCGAGGGGTAGACGCCGCCGCCGCCATTGGCATTGCGTTGATCGTAGTAATGCGACGGAGGCGGAGCTTGGGGATGATGATACTGCTGAGAGGGATGATGCGACCCGCCGCGAGCGGACGTGTATCCCTGAGGAGGCGGTGCATGATGACCTCCCGCTTGATGCTGATACGAGGATGATCCGTATGCACGCGGATGATGAGGCGGAGGAGGAGCACCGTGATGAGCCGTCGAAGGCGCGCCCGACGAACGATGAGACGACGAGCCTAACGCTAGAGCTGGAGGAGGTCCATTGGATGGACGGGGAGCCGATGGATTGCTAGACATGGTGTTGATAAAAGAGGTTGAGATGACTATCTTGGCACTCTCACGAGAGATGTTTTAACTGCGAAAACAGTTAATGAAGACTCTGACAGCTTGGTGTGATTATTGTTGGTGCCGTTTCTGCCTCTATTCTATGTGAAAGCTAGCGATGGATGTGGAGAATGGCACCAGTGTCGATGCAGTGTGGCAGCAACTTTATTGAAAGAGGAGAGAGTGATTGAACCTGTCGTTGATGTGGGAGCGGTTGCATTCAACGCCAAAGAGTGGGACATCTCGGCGATTTTGAATTTCTTAATTAATGAATAGAATCAATCGGTTTATGCTACGTCAGAGGTAACATTTATATAAGCTGAGGTTACTCCCGCTATGGGGAAAATGTTCCTCTCGCTACTTGAGGCGGCACACAGGGATGCGTTCAACGGTCACATTGGAAAACTCGTCACATACCATTCTGTTCTTTAAGATTCACTCATAATATTAACGTGTAAAAATATTTTAAATAAGCCGATTAACCGTTCAAACGTCCGTTAGATCACGCATCATCTACGTTTATTTTTAAATCTAACTTTTGTACTTGGCCGGGCAATCCGGAACGTCCTCAAATGATACATAGGAATCAGTACTATTTCACTGATTCCTATGTACATTGTTCAAGATGAAACCCGGCCAACCTAGAATGGGCCTAAAAGAACAGAAATATCATCCCCTTTGATTGGGCTATCTTGCATTCTGTTCTGTCATCTGCGGGCCTATCACCTATCACTATCACCCCCGCTACCCACCATGGCGAAACCACCGCCCGAACCACAGACTAGGCTTTCGTTCTCCGGGAATTGGCATCTACTTTATTTCGTGGCCGATTCGCAATTAATTTGCACTCGTTTAAAGCATGACATTCCTCAAAAACAACTACTGGCCAACCAATTCCCGTTCAGAGATCTGAGAACGAAGCGGTTTTGATAGCAGATTTGAGATTTTGATGGACAGGCCGATGCTCCCGCAAGTACCCCGCGTCAGTGCAACTCCAGAGTCCAAAGCCGGTGCTAGCTCAAGATTGTCGTGTTTATGCCTTGCCATCGTCCTCACTGATGGATGGTATAGTGGGAAAGTGTTTCGCCGTATCACGGCCACTCCAAATTTGTATTGCATTTGTATTGCATTGAATTCTACGACGTGGACAGTGGATCAAAACGCCTTAGTGGAAGCACTTGCCGATGGGTTTGATTGCCGAGGCGGGCGACCGATTACTGCTGCATCGTGTCAATGGGGGGTACGACGCAGTGGAGAGGGGAAATGATCGAGCGAATAAGTTTTCGGCAGATTGAGGTAAATCGCGTACAAGTCGTAGAACGGTCACATACAAAAATGCAGCGAAAGCGACGGCATACCTTGAATGTTGATGCATCAAAAAGTCATAGATCTTCTCGCGAAAATAGAGGATCAAAGATGTCCAAAATATTGGGTTCTTTGAGTCATAGTCGACGTGAGGTTTCGAATAAAAACAATGAGAGACCGAATATGAATCTAATGATCACGTAACAACTTCTACGTACGGGAGTTCCAACAACTTGCGGCTTGACTCTTAGGCAGATGCTGTAATTTGTACTCTATCATCTCCCAATTGCCGCCATTCAATTAGTTCCTCGAGGTAATCCAGGACACATCTCATTCAGTCCGCCTGAAAAAAATAAGCACTAAGAAATCCTTCATCAATAAGCATCTTGCAAGGATGAACTTGGCGATTATGATGGCGCACTACAAAAACAGTACAATGGCAAAGTTTGAA
>JALLPH010000386.1:0-20740 GCA_036939855.1 Cyclotella choctawhatcheeana
AATGAAACCAATGCACCAACGTCACAACGGAAAAAGATCCAACAACGACAACATGTACAACAATCTAGAATCCGGCACACGAGGAGGCAGAGGCGCCATGTCCTCCAACGAAACCAACGCCAACATCATGGAAACACAAAATAACGACCGAATATCCGAATTATCCGAACAGGTCGCCCGTCTCAAGGGATTGACGGTCGACATTGGGAATGAGGTACGCGAACAGAATAGTTTGCTGGATAATATGGGGGATGGTTTCAGTAGCGTGGGTGATATGTTGAAGGGGAGTTTGAATAGGATCGGGACCATGTTGGAACGGGGAGGGGCGAAGCATATGTGTTATTTGGTGGGGTTTGTGGTGTTTGTTATGGTGTTTTTGTATTGGTTGGTGAAATAAATCTTTCTTCTGATCTGGCGAGACTTCAATAATCGATGAAGACGACTTCATTGGTTACACACAATAAATAGTGTAGGATGGCGACAGATAAAAGATTACCAACAAAACTTGCTTGATTATATACTGGGATTGCCATAGAATGAATTAAAAAAGCAGTAAAGGAACATCGTGTGGTGTTTGACCAGTTCACTATGGAACTAAAAGATGTCATAACTCCAGTGAAAATTAATTAGAACTTACTTTTAGAAAGAAGGTGTGCCAATGAGTTCTAAATCTATGGATTATTTGCTCATACACAATAGCATTCTAAACATATTTGGAGTCAAATCTATACGAGCCAGTCTTAAGGCTCTTCATATCCTGACGCTGGCCCTTGGATCTGTTGGGATTGGTGTTGTCTCTGTTATTACCTCTACCACTACCTCTTCCTTTTCCACTTCCTCGACCTCCACCTCCTCTGCCACCGCCATTTTGATTTATCATTACTCTTGGAGTTGCCGATGGATCTACAATTGGCGCCGGGTAATCCCTTCCAGGGCCTACTTTCACACCACACTCCTCCTGTTGCGACTCTGACATTTGCCATGGACTGTGTACAAACTTATCAGGAACATTCTTGAGCTCAGGACACCACAGTCTGACGTAGTCTCCACCAAAGTCATAATCCTTACTCTGCTTCACAATGTTAAACCGATTCAGACGTCCACCAGTCATACCAGCAGCAGATACCCAATTACCCCAATTACTATGCACATCATGATCCAACAATAACTCTTCAAAATGCCACGCACCATACCTCCAATCCATATTCATATCAATGGCAAGGAACGATGCCACATTCTGACGACCGCGGTTGGACATGAATCCCGTTGCCTTGAGTTCTCTCATATTGGCATCGATGAGTGGATAGCCCGTCATGCCATCCTTCCAAGCCTGAATCTGTTTAGGATCCATACCCCACTTTCTTTTGGAGGCCTTTTCTCCGATGGTTCCACTTACGTAAAAGATGTTGTCACCATGTTTCTTGGCAAAGAATTTGAAGTAGTCACGCCATAATAGCTCAAAGACAACCTGTAAAGAAAGACTTGAATGATAAGAAGTACCAAATTAGTTAAAATATGATTCAACAGAAAATTGTAGTCACTCACCCAGTAAGTGGACTTGTTTTGTACTCGACTCTCTTCATACTTGGCACACTCCCTAGCAATAAATCGAGGAGACACATTCCCAAGAGCCAACCAAGGCGAGAACTTGGTAGAATAATCACTCCCAATCATCCCATTACGCGTATCAAAGTAGATCTTGAGTAAATCTTTGGTCCATATGTAATCTTGTACACGTGCCAAGGCATAGGTTTCGCCACCGCGATAATTATCGGGCAGTGCACTACGTGAATCTGGAGTGGTTACTTCTGCTACATCTTCCTCGTTGTATCCCAAGTCAGAAAGTGTTAGCATATAAGTCAAAGAGCATTGATTGCTATTCATAAAGTAGTCTTGAATATCTTTTGGCAAAGCCAATTCCTTGTTGGTAGGAACATCTAACGGCAATCCAATCTCACAATTCTTCTCAACCTTGTTACGAAATGGCGTGAAAGTATCGGGAATCCCATACACACCTTGATCAAACGGTAAATTGTTTGGATCATACATAGTCGAGCCCCACACCGTCTCAAAGTTGAATTTGTTGCCATGTTTCATAACCTTGGCCAATGAGGCACGTACAGCCTTATCCACTGCCAGTTCCTCCGAACACACTTCTTCTTGACACACTACATTCACAACCGTTCCATTATCATTATCCTCCTTACATACCTCGGAAGCAATCGACGATAACACCTTCTCGGGTTCACCATACGCCACTAATAGACCACCTCCTCTTTTCTCTAAATTGTATCGTAAATCCTTAATAGATTCGAGCAAGAATTTAGCTCTACGCGCCGAACATTTCACGGCGGTATTATGCTTTAGTTCTTGACCGGATTGAAATTGAGTATTGGAACCAAAGAGACGCGAATCGAATATGTACAGTGGTAGTATTCCCGAGTACGATGAGACTTTAGTTGATGACGGTGCGGGAGCGGCACCACCGACGGGTATGCGTTTGGACGACGTCGATTTGTTATCGCCGTTGGCCAGTTGAACGGTACGGCATAGAGCGGGGTTGTCGTGTAACCGTAAATCTGTCTGGCGGAACCAGTGGATGTTGAGCGTCTGTTGTTGAGTCATTGTGTTGAGTGATGTGCCGAAGCGACGATGATGATGACGACGAGAGTTGATGGAAATTAGACTGAAGGCAGGTCGGAGAGAGGTGGCGACGAGTGGAGTGGAGACGGATACGAGGAGGTTACGCTGGCGTGGGTAGCTTGAGATAACCATTTAGTAATATTTCAATTGTGGTTCATCAACAAATCCGTTGATGGCCGGCAATGAGATGAGCTCATAGATTATTGCCATCGTCGTCAGCGCCAAAATGAGATGACGAGGCTTTTGATATAGTGCTAAGTAAAGTTACCTAGATAGTTATTTTTGATCTAGAAATAAATTTCTTCTATGTACGTTGAATTGCGTTGAACCTAAAAAGCAGTAAATAATATTATTTGAGTATCATTATTTGATGACTCACAGCTCACAGCTCACCAACAGCCACAGCGACGAAACTGAAAGCACTAGATATCCTCGAAGTCACAAGTCAGATCGAACTCTTTTATTCCATTAACTCTGAATCTCTCTTTGATCATGCCGTCCTTCAAGGCAGCTGCAATCCTACTAGCCACAACCTCTATCACTGACGGCTTTGTAACCAGCCGCATCAGCCACATCGGTCAAAGATGTTCCGGGCACAACGATGTTGCCTTCACTCTTCGCGAGAGCTCGTCGACCGAAGCTGAACCTGTCACGGAAGACACCATTGAAACAGCCGCTGAAGAATTTTCAACATTGGCCCAAGAACAATCCAAAGAAGAGGAGCCAGTAATTACTGATACTACCGCCCCTGTCACATCATCATCTCCATCTTTAAATGTCGCCGAGACACAGAAGGCATTGCTACTCGTAGCTGCCTCCACGGACCGAGGCCAGTATGCCAACATTCATCAAAAGGAACAAGTAAGCAGTCAATTATCGCAACTAGAATCGACGTATCAACCCACTCCATCCGATGATGGAAACAACATAATCTCGCCATCTTTAACTGGAACATGGTCTCTCGCCTACTCCAACACGCAACTATTCCGCTCCTCGCCCTTCTTCCAAGCCGCACGCGCCGTCTGTAAAACATCCGAGGAGGTACAACAATTCGAATGGTTTTGCAATATGCATCGCGCGGCACTTGCCATCTCTACCATTGGCGAAGTACGA
Source organism: Cyclotella choctawhatcheeana (assembly GCA_036939855.1). Classification (NCBI taxonomy): domain Eukaryota; phylum Bacillariophyta; class Thalassiosirophyceae; order Thalassiosirales; family Thalassiosiraceae; genus Cyclotella; species Cyclotella choctawhatcheeana. The sequence continues at coordinate 3,757 of JALLPH010000386.1, forward strand.
CAGGTTATTTCGAAGGAGGGGCGATTAACGAACGAATTCGAGGTCAAGGCCGGTGCTGTTCCGTTTCTTTCGGATTTTACACCGTTTCGTTACTCGGGTGGGTTACCCGTTACCGTGGATGGGGCTATTGTAAGTACCGCCGATGTTACCACGAATGATAACGGCGAATGGGAGATTTACATGGATACCGTGGAGATTAAAGGGTCCAATATACCGGGATTACGTTCTATTTTGGATATGGACGATAGTAAACTCAAGTCACGAGACTTGTCCAAGATTTTAGAGGACAATGTCGATTCGTATGAGGTGCCGCGTCCAGTATTGAGGACGACTTTTGTAGATGATAGCATGAGAATAGTGCGTGATGAAGATGACAATGTATTCGTTTATGGAAAGATGTCGGATAGTGAAGACCCCAAGGATTATTCGGATATACTACCGGATTTGGGTGTTGCTGGTCTTCTTGAGGGTTTCAATGATGCTGTTACCAAGTTTTATTTGTAACATGCATGTGTACAACTGTATCATTGATGTCACCATGTCTAGCGTCAACCAGTTAAAAGTTAAATGGGTAATTTTTGGTAATTACAACATTAGAGACTACAGAAATCTCTTCAAGAATCCAAGTAGAACATTCATAAGTTTACTCTCGGTTCCACTGCTCGGAATAATCTCCACCAGTTCAGTACTATGTTGGCACATCTCATTCCATTCAGCAGCTGCCAATCCTTTGACACCCGAAACAGAATCGATTTGTTTTGTTGCGGAGTCATTGAAAATCAGAATTAGATTGCTCTCCACATCAAGATCTTCGGATCTAGCACCATAATTACCACTTCCAATCACTGTACTCACTAGTGATGAGGAATCATCTATATGTTCATTTTGAGCAGGGTTGGCATTGTCGTCTACTGCAATCCACAAACCCTTGGCATGGAACGTCCAACCAGCTCTTTCATACATGAGGATCTTTCCCTCTCGTTCAATGATTGGTTTTGCAACTTGCTTTACTAATGATAAGAATGCATCAGGTATGCCATCTTTGATTTTGTTTACTATCCCAGTACTCTCTTTGGTTGCAGCCTGTCTTTTTGGTGCAAATCCGTGACTTAGTTTCCCTGCTGTGAGAATATAGACAGATCCACTGATGTTAGTATTGTATTCAACAGAGCCTGCTGTGTTCTTTCCGAACTTTGTCAAGATTGATAATAAGTTTGGTGTCAAGTTGAGATATGCACTTGACAATCTCACTGACAAAGAAGTATCATGATCCAACGCTGCTTGAATTAAATGGCGTGTTGCTTCTGCATCTGAATAAAGTTGCATTTGCCTCCCTAAGAATGATCTTGGCACCTGTAAGGTTGGTATTGCATACGCCACTGGCTCGGTTGAACTGGTAGTTTGCTTGTTTGCATCAAGACTGTCTATCTTCTCTACACTGAAAAGCTCCATTAACGATTGCTCCAGTTCTTTCTTTTTGACAGAATCATTGTCAGATACAAATATCTTTGACATTTTTGCACTACCGTGTTTCTCATCTTTGTATTTGAATGCATACTTGCATAATATATCACAGAGATCGGCGTAAAAGTTCACCAATCCTGCACCACCATCGATGAATGACATGTACCTGTCCAAACGATTTGTAAAGTATTCCTCACTTAAGTTTGCACCTGATAGTATTAGTTCATTGTCAATGATGTATGCCTAAGAAACAGTTGTAGACTGTAGTGATCCGAGAGATAATCACGCTGTTATGTTGTAACACAAAAAACTAACCTTGATATGGAATACCCCAGCGACCTCACCCAGAGGAGACGGTAAAATAGAGCACAATTGAAAATCATTAACGGGGAAAAGAAACACCCCATTATTACGATTACCTCCGCTCTGTTGCAAGAATGGCTTCAAGTGATGGTGAACACTTTTGGCAGAATATGTTTTCTTACTTCTCAAATCCGTAGAATGAGACTGAGCTGACTTACTTGTTGTGTACGATACATGCCTCAATGCTCTATTAGCATCCAGCAGTATCTGAATCTTCTTAATGTTTTGGTTTGAAGCCGCAGCATTTAATGCATGCAATAGTTCATCCTCTTTACAAACATTTTCATCTGATGAATCGATAGATTTTTGAGATCTATCACTACCTACGCCAATATAGAGTGATGCCAAGATAACTCGATCTCGAGCACGGCGTATTCTGTTACATAGATGAGCATGGAAATCAGACGGTGTAGGAACAGTTACTTGTGTTGTTGCGTCGGACTCGTGGGCATGAATATCTTTCATGCAACTCCCAATTCGTCCAAAATGATGGCGTTGTAATGCGAAATAAGGAAGAGGCGTGCGTTTCCTACTTGTTTGATTTGATCCATGTGCTTTTCCGCGAGCAGCTCGAATCAACTGTTGTACCAAATGATTTCTGGCGCTCATAAAACAATGACTGTAGCGTATCTAAACTGGTGGATATGATAGGGAGAGGTAGGGACTAGTAGGCAGGGAGCTGGAGGTGGAGGCTGCGATGGATTGGAGGCTGGAAGCGAGATATGATGATCGGGCGATGGGCGATGGGCGAAAGGAAGCGATTATTTGATCGTTGAGGCATATCGTGTTAGTCGACAGAGATCTCTAAAATCTATGTGAGTTTTAATGAGTAGAGCCGAGTGTAACTACTAAATCCCAGCCCCCTGGTGTCCGCAAGCAGCACAAAGCATCATCATCAAGATTCAAGAACGCCGCGAACTAGATTGAATGAAGCATGAAGCGTCCCAAATATCAACCATCCGCCGATCTCCCTGATGATGTACCCGTCTTTCGCGGAGAGTGGGATGACGAAGGCGTTTACTTCTACCAGGCATACAGCGATGCAATTGCCGACTACGCCCTCGAACATCAAACATTCTGTGGACCAGCGTGGAAACCTGCTCGTATGACTTGGATCAAACCATCCTTTGCGTGGATGCTCTATCGTTCTGGTTATGGTTCCAAGGCTGGACAGACCAGGGTACTGAAAATCAAGCTAAGCCACCATTCCGTAGCTTACTTACTATCAAAATGATCAAATAACAATGAATAAGGCAACCAAGGTGAAGGGAAGCACGGAAGAAAAAGGAATTGTTGGTCGAGTTCAGTGGGATCCAGAACGAGATATATACCAATCGGAAGAAAATGAACCTCGGAGGATGCTTCAAACGAGGGCCATTCAGATAGGTTTGAGTGGTCAATTGTCCATATGGTATGTGAACAATATCATTTCTGTACAAGAGGTTACTGATCTGGCACACAAAGTAGGGGTTGCACATAAATTGAAGACGGCTGAAGATGTACAAGCAGCAATGAAAGATATGAAAGATGATTTACCAGACGAACGGCCGTATTTCCCTTCACTTTCCAAGAGGGAATTACAGGAACTAGCAATGCTTCCCGGCACGGTAAGTGGTAAGTAGCAGACTCGGTGACTAAAATATTAGAGGAGATTTTAATGTGTCTCTTTTTAGTTCATTACTACATCACAGCTAAGCAGCCTCAAGTCGTTTTCCTTCCATTACCTCCGCTTCAACGAAGTAAGGAGTACCAGCTATTTCGCGACGGCGAATGAAAAGAATGAAACCAGCTAGTCCAAGAACAACAGCGCCAAGGATACCTCCCACTATTCCTCCAATCTTGGCAGCTTGATTACTGGATTTATCTTGACAGGGCTCAGCTTCAGGGTAATAGGCTTCAGTTCCTTCTCCCCAGATTCCACCGACGTCTGCACATGTGATACCCATTTGTTCGTATACACTCTCGAAGGCCTTTTTAGTTGCAGCAAAGTTAGTATTGCGTGCTCCCATCTTGAGGTGGGAGTAAATAGTTTCAGCAGCTCCACCGTTGAAAGCGTGGACTTTGGGGACCACAGCCGCAGCGAAGATTGCTCCTTCGGCATTCTCCTTCTCGCCTCCCTGAAGATAGTGGAGTTTATATGCATAGCGGAGTGCACCTTGGATAAGAGGGATGTACATGAGCTCGGCGACTCTGTCTTTGGTGTTGCGAGCCGCTTGACAGTCTCCTGTAAGCAATTGATAATTACCCAAGGAAAATAGTTGAAATAGCTCGTGATTTACTTTGGATGTGCCATCCAGTGAGTTTCCTTCCACAGAGCAAGTCTTGAACTCCTGGCATCTCTTATCGGCCAGAGCGTGAAGAAGCACACCGTCGCCTGACCCATCTGTACCTTCAAGAGAGCCAGTGTAGAATGCCACGCCTTCGTCCCATGCATGAACAGAGCCATCATTACATCCAATGCAGTTGGAGGAACAATCGTCGAGTGCGTCCTGTGACAAAGTTAGTGCTGTTAGCAAATTGATAATGAAAGTCTTTCGTGAAAATATGTCAACTCACCTCGAACTCTCGAATGGTGTACATGAAATTATTCAACACCACAATGCCCTTTTTAGCAACCTCCACCCGTCCAACTGTGCCAACATTAGTCATATCAAAGTTACCATTGTCCAAGCTTGTGGCTGTACCTTCAAATCCTGCCATCACAATATCGTCGCCATAACTGGAGAGAAAAAATATAATGTTTAAAGACTGTGCACAAAAAGTAAAGAAGACCGGAATCATATGGAAGACTCACGTATGGCTTCCATAGTAGTTCCAGAAGTAGCTGTAGTCTTTGTAAGGGCAGCCAGGACAATCGTCAAACATTTTCTCTTTGGCCTGAAGGCTGAATCCTTGATAGGAACGGATCGGATCAGATGTGTCAAGAGAGTATCCACCGTTGGCGTAGATAGAAGAGGCATTCTTGAACCCTTCTTCAGTTTCATCAAGATTGGCTAGAATCTCTTGCATATCCAGATCGAGCGAGTTGTGTTCGGCAACATCAGAGCCCGGAGCATAGTTTGCAATGAGATCCCACGAAGCGTTGACATTGGTGCTCGTGACGAGTGCAGTGATGACAGCTAGTTTGGAGTACATGGTTCAAATTGTTCAATGGTTTTGAATTGGATGAATGAAATTATGACCACAATACCAATACTCAAATTAATTGATGGCTATGAGGTACAATGTTACTTGTGATGGCCCAATAATTTCAATTACCGCAACGGCTAGTTGTCAAACATATCTTTTCCATCACGTTATCATGATGTTCAAAAGACTCGTGCAAGGCACACGTCCACAAGCTGGTAGGTCTTATTGCCAGGAGATGATGAACACACACGTGTACTGGTGTGGAATTGTGAGCGTGTGTAAAGAGCACGAGTCTGCACGTGTCAGGGTTACGTCGAAGTGTGCTCCAAACTCTTCTTGAGTGTTCTTAACCGGGAGATGCGACCCTTTGTCTCGTGTCTTATCCCACACTCTCCTCACAACACCGATCTGGCACGTGGCACGGCTATCTCTCCTATCGTTAGCACACAATCGAGATATGTGAGGATGGTAACAGATCAATTTGATCATCCAACCCACATCTCAGAGAAGAGAACTAACCTGCATGTAGATATCTAGCCATCTTGTGCATGTTAAATCGCCTTCCGCAAGGCATGATACATATAAAATATTGAGAGATAAGTTTCTTCATCTTTACAATAGCTAACAATGACATCAAACAACAACGGCACCACTCGACTGCAATGGTTATACAACCAAATCGCCATTCTTTCCATTACCATCGCTCTACTAAACATCATCATATTTGTAATTTGGGGAGCATCCTCAAATGGTCATGATTACTACTATAAGGCATCTAAATCAACACACTTTGGCAGGGAAGATTATAAGGGGTGGATGCCATTGCACACCTTGACGATTCCATTTTTGGGGGCTATTACGGTTGCAAACCTTCTTTGGGTTGATGTGAATTCTGAGTGGTATACATTTGTTCATAGAAGGATGCCATCTGTGATACTGAGAGCTTACAATCGATGTTTCTCCTGGTTTACCATGCGCGTCAATCCATACAATTGTATCTCATTCTCATTGGCATTCCTACCGCTATGCTTCTACCTTTACTTCAGCATTACTCGACACATGAAACCTGATATATCGATAGATGAAAAGGTTGAGGAGATTGCGAAAGCGTTTGGTATGGTGTCCATGCTGTCTATGAGTATCTTCTTTCTAGTACCAGTCACTCGACACGGAATTTTGACGCATTCACTCCCTCCGGAAAAGATAATACGGGTGCACATTTGGTGTGGCTCGATAGCTATTGTTACAGCAGTGTTACATGGAGTCATCTTCATATATCAATGGGCAAAAAATGGTGATGTCCTGGAGGAATTGTTCCCACGATCAGAATGCTTGACTTCCAAAGAGTATACTTCAAAAGATTGCCAGGATTCATTTAAGAACTTGGTTGGGCTGCTAGCTGTAGTGTGTCTTACTATTCTTGGAGTTTTCTCCCTGAATTGGGTTCGCAGATTGAAGTACTCGTTGTTTTACAAAGCTCATATTCTTCTTGGGCCACTTGGTTTAGCGTTCATGGTATTGCATTTCCATCGAATGGCACTATATTTGTCACCGTCATTGCTATATTACTTGGCTGGAAATGTTCCCGTCCTACTCAGGACAGTCATTCACTGGAGATCTGGTGGAGTTGCATTATCAACAGTAACCGATTTGTCATTAGATTCCTCATTAGTGGCCATGACTTTTCATTTGGATGACAAAACAGCAGCGATATATAGATCTGGATCGATGGTAAAGATATCTTACTTGAATGTATCTGCATTATCTCATCCATTCACAATGAATTTGATACAGACTGCAACTGGTACAAATGAAGGATTGATCATATTTCGCACAACAGGAAATTTTACCAAGAATTTAGCGAAATGCTTGCTTACGGAACAACATGTGAACGATGAAGAAACAACAGAGCGTCGAGTGACTACAGGTACTTCAAGTTTAGTTCTTCTTATGGATGGATTCTATGGCAATCGGAAAATGTTTCATGATGTATCACGCCATCGCTCGGTCTTGATTGTTGCTGGTGGGGTAGGGATTACTCCTTATCTTTCTTTGCTATCAGAGCTTCTTTGCAAAGGTTCAACTACCGACGTCCATTTGCATTGGATTTGTCGAGATATGAGATTGATCGAGTTTGTCAAGGAGAAATTCTTTACTCCATATGAATCCAGTGACAACAATGCTTACAGCAATGATGGAATGATACACATAACTTTGCACTGCACTAGCCAAGAAGAAGTGTCACAATCTTCAAGCCTCACTCGTAACTTGACCAGTGTCAATGGACGGCCGTTCTCTGCCTATTCCAGAATAAATCATCAAGATCTTTGGAACAATGTGTCAAAGGTAATCATATTCTCTTCGATAGCATGGTCTGGAATGTTCATTCTTTGGTACTTCCATCTGACCTTTGTAGTGAATGAGACATCATTGCATGTGAGATTGTATGGGATTATAGTGTTGATTCCATCGAGCATTTTGATTGGAGGTATATCAATGTTTGCAACTGAAACAATGAAGAATGCACTTGATCTTTGGACTTATTCTCCTGTTGACAATGATGAGAATTGCGATGACACCAATACAGTAGACACAGGCATTTCTTTGTCCACGAAAGGAAAAGAATGGACTTTTATGGAAAGCGCCGCAAGTATGCAGAGAGAAGGCGACGAGATGAGAATCAAAGTGGAGCTGTCATTGGATAGGGAAAGACCAGAGGCACGTTCCATTGTAAGAGACTTCTTACTGAAGTCGTCTGTGAGTGAAAAACTAGGAGTATTTGTATGTGGTCCAAATTCATTAGCGAATGAAGTTAGGGCAGCTGTTGCCAACGAACATGAAGATGTACGTTTGCCAATTTATGAGGAGACATTTGAGATGTAATGTAGTACCATACAACACAGGGAAACACTATTTTCGTGCTTCGACGCTTATGGGTCGACTACCTCATTAAAACGAATAAAGTTAGAGTACTTCAAATCTTACCTTTCGATATTTTAAAGCGCCACCCATCACCCACCCATGTTCTGTCTCTCGCCTCTCGCCTCTCGCCACTCGCATCCACATACATCAACAACGTGAACGCGTGAACCATGAAAACACTACTTGGTGTATCCCTGTTAACATCATGCACGGTGTCTTGCCATGCACTAGTACCATCATTCGTCCCATCCTTCACATCACGACATCATGTATTACCGCGCGTTGCCAGCCGAACAGCGGCATTCAGCACCGACACAGATCAAGAAGATTCATCGCCCATCACTGTGAATGGCGACGATGAGATTCTCAGCTTGTTGGACATCGATGCATCGGATGACAATGATGACAAAGAGGAAGATGGAGACGTGCTGCTTCATGATGGATTGTTGGGTTTTGATGTGGAAGAAGACGTGGATGAAGATGAGGAAACGAGGCAAGACAAACTTTTTATGCTAGAAGCAATCAATATGGCTCGTTCTTCTGGAGGAGAACGCAGTCCATCCGGTAAATATTCTCTTTTTCATCTGATATCTGATCACACTATCTGAAGCTAAATGATCAACACCCTTTCGTACTGTTTTACACACTAGGTCCGTTTCCTAGACCACTCGCCGGGGCCGTACTTGTAGCCAAAGATGGGAGGATCTTAGGAAAGGGAAAGTCTACCTACGATGGACATGCAATTGAATTCGCCTTCAAAGATGCAAATATAAATGCAACCCCACTTCGAGAATGGTGCGTCGCTTGGCCATCCGACTCGAAATTTCGTAAAGATGTAGCAGAGAGTACATTGTACGTTACATTAGAACCATCGAACGAACGACAGGGTGAGGAGAAGCCACCCATAACACAACTAATCGAAATGTCAGGTGTTCCCCGGTTGGTTATTGGGTGTCAAGATCCCGTACCGGAGAATGCAGCAGTGGGTGCTGGTAGATTGCACGCAGCGGGTGTTAGTGTAACGATGGGGGTAAGACAGGAGGAATGCATGGAATTGATTAAGGGGTACACTACTCTTTGCAATACTAAGTTACAAAGGCTCGCGAGGCAGCACATGAAAAGGTTTGGGAGGGTAAGATGAAAAGTGTTCAACCTTGTTTTATACTCAAATACTAGCCTATTGACGAAATCATTACAATGACCATATTGCATCTTGTACCTTTGGCAGCCACTGGGTCACTTACATTGCAGTGTCATAGATTCAGACGATGCAGAAGCATTTGCGAGAAATGGCAACTCTTTTGGCAAGAATTTCGGAGGGCAAGTAAGTGCATGGATACTCTTTTGATAAAGGCTGTGTTTTTACATATCTGTTTCTGACACCGATCTAGCATCTGAGCTACAGAGATTTTGGTACCTATGAAATAGCACCTCCGCCAGAGTCTATTTGGGCATCATCTGTTGATGATGAAGGAGAGGAATTCAATTCAGAGGTTGATGACTACTTTATGAACTTTGAGCTGGAAGATGAGCAAGAAACGTTGGGTGACAATCCAATGATGCCTTGGTAAATATGACATTATGCATTGGATCTGTCGTTAGATTTCTTCGTTATGAAACCCCAACCAAATTCAATGTTTGATTTATCTCAGGTATGAACAGGTAGATGCATGTGTAGCCACATTCCCGAAAGAAGGCAATGGTCCAGACACGGATGCCTCTCTCCAAGGCAGACTGAAAGGTTTAAAATGGCTAGCTACACAATTACTTCCGGCGGGTGTGGAACGTGTGCTCGTGATGGATGCAACAGATTTGAAAGATTTACCCATGTCAAATGATAATAAGATGTTACCCGGCGTGGATGTGGAACACTTCTGGCGGGGAGAGGGACGCAAGCCGTCGAGAGTTCTGCTTCGTCATGGCGACAATGCTCGTGCGATTGCGGTCGCCAAGGCTGCTGCTCAGGTTAGTATTATCCGAAGCTCTTTCCAATCATCATATGTAAAACTTGCATATCCCTTACACTGAATTCTTGCCGCAATAGGCAGCACAGTCTGCTGCGGAGGCAAGTGAAAAAGCAAAAACTGCCCTTGAAACAGGAGACGCTGAGCTTGCAGCAGGTAAGTCGGAACAGTTCAGAGACGCTAACTTCTTTCGTCCTAACCGAACATGTCCTTACACGCATAATTAGAGGCAGCATTGGAATGCCAAAGAGCTGCTATGGCAAGCAATGAGTTTATTCAGAAGGAGATTCAAAAAGAGCAGGTGTGTTTACTCTTGCAAATATATTTCTCTTTTGCTTGGTTCCTTTTGTGTAACATACCATTGCTGAGTCTAGGACTTGAAATCCACGCTACTTAATATGGGAGTGAAAGTTGAAGTTTTAAAGGGGAGTGAGCCTATCGATGTCATGAATCATCTCGGGAAGCGCAGCGGATACTCATCTGTCGTTTGGAGGGCTGGATGCTGGTGGGTTTTTTACTACCAAACTTCTTGTGCCTACTGCTTGACGCTAATATTATGATTCATATTCTACTCTTCTGCAGGGGTTCTCGTGGGGTCGATGCGATCATGAAGGGTGCTTTTCAAAGAGTTTCGGCTCATATTGCAGTCGATGCGATTGGTGGTAAGAAGTCATATACTTTACTTCTCAATCTTTCCTTCTCTTTCGTGGTTAGTTTCTAACAGTATCCTTACAATGAATTTTTTAGGCAAGTTTTGGCAATTAATGCTCGCAGAGAGAGGTAAGAAGTCATATACTTTGCATCTCAATCATTCCTTCTCTTTCGTGGTTGTCATCCAACAAACACATCATCCAATCGAAATGCTTAATGCCAGCTTTACAAAGTGCTTGTGGTCCAGAACACTCGATAAAAGTCTTTGCTGAACAGGATGATATAAACCTGGAATATTGTGATAGAGAGGATGCAACTAAAGATTGTGCTCTGCTATTTGACGGAAGGCCTGTCAGACATGTGAGGCTTGATGGTAAGCATTTTTCAGCCCTGATATTGTACTAATATTACTCAAGCTCAAGCTGACTTTGTTTTATAGCTCGAGTTGCAGTAGTATCTGACATAAAACGAAGAGATATATTCTCAAAGAAGAGTTTGCCTATAAAAAAGGTTGAAGGCCCATGGTTTTTGTGAATGTGATATAAATTTGTGTAGAACACTATTTATCAATTACATTTTTGGCAAAGTGAGAGTCGTCATCATTGAAAGAGAAATAGTACGATATGAATATGTTTGATACACCGCGTTGTTTTATTTTACTTAAACCAGTTCTTCTTCCATCAACCGTATTACACCATCGTCAACTGATGCAATTCGTACTATTGACTCTACATCTACTCCAAATCCAGAGAGTGATTTTCTACCCGCTTCGTATTCTTTCTCTAACAGGACGGCCACACCAACAGCTGTTGCACCTGCTTCTGATATGATTTTCAACAATGCCTCCTGACTCGAACCACTAGATAGAAAATCGTCAACGACCAGAATGCGATCTTCCGGGTCAATATGATCTTTGCTAACTAGTAATTGCCGATCCTTGCCAATTGTTTTGCTATTATAGCCCACGTCGAAGGTATCAGCCATGACAACGGAACGTTGTTTCCTTGCATATACCAACGGGACCTGCAAATACTTGGCCATTGGAATAGCAATGACCAGGCCTGTAGTGGCGACAGTCAAAATTTTGCTAGGCTTATGAGATATAAACCTTTCTGCCAAATCTTTACCGCATTCGTCCATAAGATCGACATCAACTATAAAATTATGCAGATGAAGATGCAGTGTAATTGATAAATAAATGTCAAGCACAAACATAATGTTTCTAATTACATCTTCTCACCATAGGCATCCATAAAGCTAGACACATCGATGATATCGTTTGGAAGCACCTTTGCCTCTTTCAACACTCGATCACGAAGTTTAATGCCCACTTCACTGAGTGCACCGCCTCGCGTAGCTATAAAATTATGCACATGCAAGTGTATCATAATTAGATACATGCCAAGCGCAAGAAAACAAACATGAAGTAAGTAACTAATAAATCGTCTCACCATCATTGACAGCCGATTGCAACCACTTCTGAAACTGCAGGTCCAAAGCCAACTGCAATGTCTTCAACATGGAATTCAGTGCCTGAGACATGGGTATGAATGTTCGTATCGACCCACTGAAATAAATATCGCAATCCAGCTCCCCATACTCAAATATCTCCATGTCCCCATCGTAATAGCAAACACAGGAGCGAAATCTTGTCACTCTCGTTGGTTCCGAGAAGGGCATCAAGGCTTGAATTATTTGATCTACGTGTTCACCCACATCATTGAATCTGTATCCGGAGACCACTCTGGGACTCTTCGATGGAGGTTTTGTTTGCTTGAAATTCTTACCCGAAGCTGCCAGGGTAGCTGCCGCCTCTTCGTTAACTTTTTCCATATCTTCAGGCCGTATCGGTTCTACCTCAAACGATGTTCTACTGGCAATGCACGGTAATCCAGTCACCTCGTGAACTTTCCTAGCCTTGAAGGATGCAATATCTTCAATACTCCGCAAACCATCCTCTTCGGTACCCAGTTCCCAATCGGCAAAATTGTCAGCAAACTGTACACCGTAATCCATGAATATCCCATGTAGATTCTGAATACAGGGCTGGTCAATCGCACTAACCCACATTTGGTCATATCCCTGCAATTCATCTGGCTTTCTTTGAAAGAAAGCTTTTGCCTTGGGATTGACCGCGGCATTCTCCAATCGCGGCGATGTTATCCCGATACCGGACAGAGATTTCACGTACTCCTCTTCCTCCTTGGCTGAATCGGCCTTGGCCTCCTCGGGGTGATCATCATCGTAATCCAACAGTAAGTCTCCATGTCGACTTTGTCGTACCATTTCCATTTTACGTTGTAAATTCTTTTGAAACGCCGACAAGCTATTACCATCATCCTCCTCCTCGGCCGTAGTGCGACTCTGCCCATACCGATCCCACGGTTCATCACTCAACGACGGATCAAAGTACGGAGACGATCCACCCACTACCGACCCATCCACTCCATCATCCTCCTCGCCCAATCCGAATAATTCACGTTCCCATTCATCCAATTGACGTTCTAATTCGGCATTTTCCTCTTCTAACGTCGGATCGTCGCCTTCCCATAACGACATGTCGTTACGTAGTATACCCAAGGACTTTAAGGTTTCTTCGTCCTCGTCGTCATTGTATAGATAATTATCCGACACGGCATACAGGGCGTACGAACTTAATGTCGATTCGGCGCTACGTTCTTCTGCCACGGTCACTCCCGGATTCTTCGTGGATAATTGATTATTATTATTCCCCGTCATCATTACAGCAGCAGATGGATAATCTTCGTAGGTAGATTGAGAGGCTATAGTCGATGTCATGGACATGGATCCGCTGCTTCCGCTACCAATGATCAATGACGGATCCGTGGATGACGTTGCACCGATCTTACCCACCAAGTCGATGGGACTTACACCGCCGCCACTCTCGCCGCCGGTATTGGGGGACAAGCCATCGTCGTAACTCGTATTCAATAATCGTCTACGTTCCATCTCTTCCCAAAATACCGTATCGGACGATGCCGACGGTGAGACGGGTGAATACCATTCGTCTTCTTCGTCGTTATTATCCTTCTTATTACGTTGCTTATTCTTGGCCGATAGGTGTGTGCATGATGATGAAGATGACGTACTGATAATTCCTGCTGATGATGAGGCTTGATGATGACGAGATGGATTAATGGTGAGTGGTGGGATGAATGCGTGTGGATTGTTGTGTGATAATGATGTTGTTAGTAGGGTTACGAAGGTGATTGCAACTGGGTGAGAGAGTGATGGGGACGTCATGGTTCATTTGTTCAGTGACAGCTCTAGTGACAAGTGACACTCTATTTAAAGGTGGAAGATGATGAGGCAAAATCTTACCTTTGTGAGGAGCTGACGTACGCACTTACTTTCTAAATATTCATGCGAATGAATGTTGTGTCTTTACAGTACCAAGATAGCAGAAAGGTAATCATCCGCATTTTTAAATAACGCAACTTAGCTTGAACCAGAGCAGTGTCAATCTTGAATTTTTACAATTGAAGAATTGGAAATCAAAGACCAAGTTATGAATACTGTACAATCAATGAGTTAATGAATGTTGCCATGAATACAATTACACAATATAATATGATGTATTGTTTGTACTCTCATAGTAATTGGTACAGAGGAGAAACCAAATATACTTCATGAAAAAGCTTCGTCTAAATAATCTAATCATTGATTATTGTTTGCAGTTTGCACAGATCATATGTAGTTCCTCGCGCCAAGACTGTCATTGAAGAGTGAACATCTTATTCTCCGCTGTTGTGTTTGCATACATCATGTCAGGGTAAGTGTGAGATTCAGCGTATTCTGATTCCGAGATATGGCACTATGGTAATCTCAGAATATGATAGTTGAGGAGACAAACAAACATTTATTGCTTCTAAAGGGAGTGTTGCTTGGTAGCTGGGTCGAGGAGCGTATCAGGTAGTTTTAGTGTATGTACGTGTGGATACGTACGTAAGGCTCTTTCGAAGGTCCTCGAACGCAGTAGCTCACTTCTTTTTCGGAATTGACGATAGACGATGCCATGGATGCGATGACGCCTATTCCGTTTGCGGCAGATACTGTCATGTCGAAAGAGAGGTCAACTACGCAATTAACGCAGGGCAAACATCAGTAGATTTGCAGCGAGCTGAGTACTGGTTGATTGCTGTTATTGTGCATATCCATGTTATCCGAGTCGTCTCTCGATGACATCTCGTCGGCTCTCGAAGGTATGTCCCTTTATGCAGATGATAGTATGGCGTGTTGGTAGCGGCGGGAACAGAACTGGGATGCCCAGTCAGTGCTTTGGCAGACCTGCTACAAGAAGGGGGGAATATAGGGGAACAAGTTAAAGAATAAAATAGTCAGAGATACAGTTATGTTTCAGAGACTAAAAGTCATGCTTACCTTATACCCCGTATAATGAGATCAGCCAAGCTCCCAGGGACCCGCCGCCGCCTCCGCCGCTTTGAATTCCCTCTAAATCCACTTACGACATCACTTCCGTCCAACTCACAGCCCCAACCTCAAACTGGCCGTCAAACCTCATGGAAGTGATAGAGAGAATAGTCAAGTCAGATTGTTTCAAGCCAAGAAAGCCCGAATTCGACTTCAAGCTTACCTCAGAAGCAGCCGCCAAGAACTGGCTAGTACTGAAGAAATACAATCTCAATGTCAAGGATGCCCTCGAAGCCCAAAAGTCCACTCCACTCCAATACGGATCTGAGTTTAGATCCCCATCAGTACTCGAACCTCTTTTTGAGAATCACCCTAACTGGTCTCACCTAAAAGATATTCTCACAAATGGCTCAGACTGGAAGTTGGAAGCTTTAGATGAGGAGATAAGAAAGGCGGATTTGCAAGAAGCGTTAGAGTTCGGTAACCACAAAGGAGCCAGCCTACAGCCTGAACTTCTTACCAAACTGACCGTCAAAGATGTTGAATACGGATTCGCGCTCCCCTTAAAACGAAGCACCATCGAGCTCATCCCCGGCGCCTGCATGGCCCCCGTCAACATCTCCCCTCAGTACTCTATCAATGAATTTGGGGAGATAGTACCAAAAGACAGGCTCACTCATGATCAAAGTTACGAGTGGGGGTCAGGTTACTCAGTCAACAACAGAGTAATTGAAGACAATCTTCTTACCTGCCCCTTTGCCCACAGCCTTCGGCGCTTCATAAACTACGTCGTAGCTTTGAGGCGTAAGTACCCAGGGTGCCGAATCTACTGCTGTAAAGTCGACTACAAATCCGCTTTCCGAAGAATGCATTTGAACGCAGAAACAGCTGTTAAGTCATGCATTCAATTGCCAGACCAAGATATCGTGTTAATGTATCTACGTCTCACCTTCGGTGGAAAGCCCTGCCCATCAGAATGGGGAGCTTTATCGGAAACAGTCTGTGATTTAGCCAATGCCATCCTTTCTGACCCAGACTGGGACCCCGAATTGCTCTTCAATCCCCAATCAACCGAGTTACCAGAACCTGCGTCCCTCCCAGACGATATCGAGATAGCAGAGGCCAGAGAGTTAGTGGTAAATTTACCAGTAAACGATACGGGATATGCAGACGTCTTTATTGATGACACTTTTGCCGTCGCGGTGGACTTACCTGGCACAAATAACATCAAAAGCTAGAAAGAGCCACTCTCTTAGCCCTCCATACCGTAGCACGCCCTCTCGACGAATCAGAGCCGATCCCGCGTCATGAAATGGCAGCCAGAAACAAGTTTGAAGCAGAAGCAGGAGCTGAGGAAATGAAAATGATATTAGGATGGATGGTAAACTTCCGAACACTCACCATGTCATTGCCAGACAACAAATTCATTGCTTGGTCTGATTCTATCAAAGCAATCATGGAATCACGAACAGTGAAAGCAAAAGAGTAAGAAACAAATATTGGCAGACTAGTGCATGTCAGCCAAATCTTACCTGAAATCAACCATTTTCTCAATGGCCTACGGAGTCTGCTCAACAGAGCTAAACACCAGAGGGCAGCTAAAGTCCCCCTCCACGTAGTGGCTGATTGTCAAATACTCCTCAAATTCCTTGAGAAAGCCCATGAGGGGATCAGCATGAACTCTCTCGCCTACCGATTGCCTGACAGAGTCTACCGCTCCGATTCATGCCCGCACGGCCTAGGAGGTTACAGTGACGAAGGTTTCGCCTGGCGATATTACTTACCGCCTGACCTCCGTTTCCGTGCTTCAAACAACCTCCTCGAGCACATCGCCAGCATCATCACAGTGTGGATTGATGTTTTGAACGGCCGGCTTCACAAAGATGATTGTATTTTGAGTATGACAGATAGCTCCACTTCTGAGGGTTGGGCCAGAAAATCCAATTTCGACATTGACCCGATGAACCCAGATCCCTCCTTCGACCCACAAGAACCCAAAGCGAGAGCGGCTGTCTGCCGCAAATTTGCCGAGATTTGTCTCGAAAATGACCTCCGTCATTTCAGCCAATGGTTTCCAGGAAAAGAAAACGATGTGTCAG
>JALLPH010000387.1:0-20758 GCA_036939855.1 Cyclotella choctawhatcheeana
TGGACTGATTCAGGCCATTCACATCTGCTCAACCCTTCCAATCTCTCACCATTAGCATGTTAAATGGTTTGACAAAGTTGAGATTGGAATATATCCTCCACAAGCATCACCACACCCTAACCCCTGACTTTTGAGTCATGTTGGGTGGTGAATTTTTCAGAAGAGGGCCCCTACATTTCACAACAAGATTGAGTGTGTACACACTGATTCAGCCATTTCATATCCGATCAACCCTTCCAACCTATCACCATTAGTATGATGGATGGTTTGACAAGGTTGAGATTGGAATTTGGGCGGTAAGAGGATGGTCACTACAACCTGTTTTCCTTTCATGACGGGGTACAAATTTGGCTTGGTCCACACCCACTTTCCCATCCAGATTTAGTGACATTGGACTGATTCAGGCCATTCACATCTGCTCAACCCTTCCAATCTCTCACCATTAGTATGTTAAATGGTTTGACAAAGTTGAGATTGGAATATATCCTCCACAACCATCACCACACCCTAACCCCTGACTTTTGAGTCATGCTTTGAGTTAACAATAACAATAACAAACAAACACACATACTCCTGTTCATTATTTAGAAATTTGACCACCATCTCAGGAACTAAACACTTATATTGCACACTGGTGGAAGTTTGATATTGGTGCCAAAACAATATTCAATATTCTTTTGCCTCAGATCAATCCACATAATTTGTTGGAAGAACTTTTTGCAATCTTGGGACCACCTAGCCATTTATGATGTTAAAATACTATCTTGACGAATTTGCCTAATTTAAAGAGTATGTCTCTAAATCTCACACTGTGGATGCAAAACAAATCAACCTTGTCAAAATGGAATGTCTTCAGTGTCCCACGATGGCCACAATTAACTAGGCAACGCTTCTACCAATGAAGTTCTGACGCCATTGAGAATAGTAATCGCCTTTGCCCATGCCCGTTTATCAAGGAAGTGCTTATCGTTGTGAATTACAATTACAGGGCCATGAGCGTGAGCAGGATGGAATCGAACTCCTCCATCTTTGTTTGATTAGGGGCTGTGAGGTCAAGCATTGGGACAGTACTGATTCCAATACCCCCCTTCATATGAACACTACAATCGCATCGTGTGGGATTTTCCCCCGTCAGTGCGGTTGATATTCAACAAGATGCCATATGCTGCCGGATGGTTTTTCTTCATGGAGTGTGCCATGGCCTGCAATTTGTCCTCATTTGCCATTTTCTAGCAGATAGTGCCTCTTATGCCTCTACCATATCGTCACAGGGCGTGTACGTAGACTGTGTCACGGCGGAGGTGGTGAATTTTATAGCAGGGATAAAGCAGAGACGTCGGCCGTGGGAGATTCAACAGCAGGCGTTGCAATATTTGGCTGTGGCATTGGTGGGAAATAAGGGGCCTATGCTACTGGAGCGGCATATATATGATGGATTATAGAAGGCCGGCCATCGTTTGATTGTATTTGCATGAGGCAGAGGATTGCTCGTGGTGGCTCAATTGTAGATATAGTGTGAGACGAGAAAAGAGATTAGTGGTGGGGCCATTTGCACGATATACAAAATCTTTTCCAGTAGATACATGTGGTTGCTAATTATTATTAAATGAATGTATTATCTAGTATCAAATCATCAATTTCCAACACAAATAAAGCTGCTAAAAAGTCTCTAATTGAACTCAAATAACTCAGAAGCAGGAATAAAGTGAGATGCAGGGAAGTTATCTCGATTCGGGCAAATATTACTCAGATCCGTAGCTCCAGCCCATTCAGCCAATGGAAGGAAAACAGCATCCCAGCTAGTGGTTGGTATCATCCGTCCTCTTCCAAGACTCAAGTCACCATCGTCGGTTAAGTTTTCAGGATATGTTCCAACTATTTGCCCTCCTTTGACTCCACCACCAAACATCATGTAATTACCACCCCTGATTATGAGTAAAAACCATATTGGTAAGAGCCAATAATAAAATAAAGTTTTATCAGAGTGACAAACAAAATGAACAAAAACATAAACTCACCATCCATGGTCAGATCCGCGTCCAGTATTGGGGTTGAGTGTACGAGCAAAATCAGAAGTCTCAATCACAGTTACACTATCCCATTTCCCTTTTGCTTTCATTTCTTCCGAGAAGGCTTTGAATGAAGCATCAACATCATTAAACAGACTATTCATTCTATCAAGAACATCAGAATGAGTATCCCAGCCCCCAGTCTGTAGAAAGAAGACATCAGCATCTGTTCCTCGTACTGATTGGGAATCGATCATTTTCGCCACCATCTCTAATTGCCTGCCAAGACCTGAATTTGGGAAGGTGATTTCAGTCACCTTGTCACCTAAAGTGTTATAAATGACCTGAAAGGACAACAACAAATCAGTGTTTGATTCCAAATAGCACATGAAATAACACGAGAGGGCATACTCACCTGATTATCAGCAATGGATTTGAGAAGCCTGCTGGACCACAATTCACTAAACACGCCGCTGTCATGAGCCGTGTCCTCATTCAGAGAAGTAATTATACTTTCCATTGTATCAGATGATTTATCGTAGTTGAATTGAGTCACTCCAGAAGGGCTCAAGATGAATGGAGTTGATGAGATCCCGGGCTGGCCTAAGAGTGAAATTGCGTTTACATCAATACCGTAGGCACCAACATGTAGCCCTTGCTTTGTGAGTTCATCAGAAATTCGACCCAAAACTCCAGTGCCATCTACTTTCTTGAGAGGGTCAACACGCTGGGCCTAAAAATATAGGTATTTAGTACAAGCAAATGAGTGCTTGATTCCAAATAATTCACGAAACGAGAAAGAAAACAGATCACGCACCTCCCTTTGCATCCAGTTGTGAGCAAAGAGCT
Organism: Cyclotella choctawhatcheeana; assembly: GCA_036939855.1. Lineage (NCBI taxonomy): Eukaryota > Bacillariophyta > Thalassiosirophyceae > Thalassiosirales > Thalassiosiraceae > Cyclotella > Cyclotella choctawhatcheeana. The sequence goes on from JALLPH010000387.1 coordinate 2,859, forward strand.
GAGTTACAGTGTCCCGCGAGTAGTTGTGCTTATCTGTTTCTTTTGTCAACACACCAGTATTTGAAAAGAATAACAAATCACCGTCGTTGTACATCTTCTGAACAGCCTCCAGCTGAGGGTGAACCGCAAACTTTTCGCATATTTGATTATCAATTGTGCCATTCAGCACTCTAAGATCTTCCTTCTTGAGAGCAACCTCCTCACGAACTTGTGCATATTCAGCATATAAGTCTTTTTCTCCGGTGCAAGTATGCGGCACCAACATGTTGAAAGAGTCACATCCTCCACTAAACATGACATATACTATAGCTTTATATGCAGTGCCGGAGGGTTGAGGTTGCTCAGGTAGACTTCGAACTTGGCCACTTAGTTTGACTGTATTGGTCGTGTGAAATTCAGGAGTGGTGGCAATAAGCTGCTGAGCAAGCCGAAGTGCAGCGGCGGCACCGCCTGATGAGTCTGAGAGCTTTTCTTTGTAAGCTGCTTCAATCACTTGCCTGCTTGTTGAGCTGAGTCTTCCGCTTGTCAAGAGAGTTGAAAGCTCTTTCACCACTGCTGCAGTGTGATCATCTACACTTGTTGTTTCAGCATCAAACGGTCTGGCAAATGACAGGTATGACTCAGCTCCAACAAAGTATGACTCATGGCATGTTTTCCAATTCATTCCAAATCCTCCATAGCAATTGCTGAGTCCATATTTGATCAAAGAAAAGATTCCATTAAGAAGACCAATTGTTTTGGGCATATCCATGATCTGGGCCTCTGGACTGACAAGTGATGCAGCGCCTGGACGGCCATCTGGCTCATACTCTGGTAAATAAAAGGAGAATACTGTGGGGAATGAATGGGCCATCATTCCAATCTTGACATCCATATCATTCAATCTGGTGATGGGATGCCCCTCAGCTTGCTGTAGCTCCATAGATCGCATCAATGCTATGACTCTAAGCAGTGGCTCATGTACGCGTCCTATAAATGGATCAACACCGAGGACAGCTGATCTAGCCTCAGGCTCTAGGAGCACTGCTGCAATAGTTGCTTCCATATCACCATACTTCCCCGATCCAAAGTCACCATACTTTCCATCTCTAAAAGAGGTGGCAACGGCTTTGATATATCTCGGGCTAGGATTTGATGAGGTGAATCTTTGGATCAAACGGATTGCAATGAAAGGAGCGGTATTGTCGTGGTATCTGCAGAAGCAACGCAAATTGTGAAGCTTAGAGATGATATTGACATATACCAGCTAACTATTTCAACAAAAACTTACAAATAATGTTCCAATGCAGCATCGGTCTCGTAAAGTGCATCTCTTGACACAGCTTCAGTGTTCAGGACACTCATGAAGCTTGGGGCATTACGGAAAGAATACTCAGGAGCCCCTTGTAATTTAACATACTCCACTGAGTTTTTCAGGCGCCGGAGCCTTCCATAAGAGTCGGTAACAACAAAGACAGTCTCAGAGCTGAAAGAACCTGCGGTAGTGAGGTGGGCCGTGACTCCATTGGCATGCAACACTTCTACAAAAGTTCCGTCATCGTAGGCAGCAGGATCATAAGCCCCGATAGTTAGTTTGGATAAGACTTCTTCTACACTTGCAGGCATTGATTTGAATACACGAGATACTGAGATTGATGTGCCACACAAGCATCCTCCCGTTGAGAGTGTTTCACAAATACCGTTGCCGCAAGAGTTTCCATTGGGAACATCGCTATCATTCATGGGATAGTCTCCATCCCAATAAACCTTGAAGAAGTTTCTGTTATCAACATCAATGTGTGGATGAAGATAGGCATAATCATCTGGCTCATACACAAGAGCGACTTGGCCCAAAGAGTTAACCTTAACTTTGATCAAACAATCATCCGTGCTCCAATGGTATCTTGAAAACAAAATATAGATGAGCTGCACGAGTAAAGCAAATGGTTTCATAACACTGTTCAGGACTCACCCTTTCTTATGCCATGCCAAGCCTCCAATATCATTAAAGTCGCAGCTCTTCTTCCCTATTGCTTCACAGCGAGCATTTGCGGTGTCAAACCTTACTCTCTCTTGATCATAGAGGTAGTCGGGTGACCTATAAGCTGTTAGATCACCAGTTGAACAACAAGCCTCTGAAGCATAGGGGAGAAGTGGATTGGCACATGACGAATCATCCCATCGCTGTTTGTTGATCACCTTCTTCGCATTTGCATAAAACACTTGTTCGACACATGCTGGCCTCACATATTCATAATGAATGCCTGGAATGACTTCCACCACTCTCAGAGTGTCGGCATTGCACTCGTCTGCAACACAATTCAAGTTGGTCTCAAGAGTGACTGAATTTGCAAACTGACAAGTGCCATCAGAATTGAGATTACAAAGCTTGGCCTTTAGTTGTGATGATTCGTGTAGAACAAAATTCTTAATATCGGGGTCTGTCTTGTAATCAGGATCATCTTCCATCAATTCAGGCAAAATTGACGCCCCGAGCAGGCGATATTTTGCCCCTTTTCGGAGAAACATTTTAGACGGGAGGTCGACACAGAGAGGGTACTGCGAGGGAGAGAGGATAGAGAAGTTATGCAGTTGAGAAAAAAGAATGCGCATCCGAAAGCAGGAAACTTCTCGAGACTAAAACGTACTGAATCTCCGATGTAACCACCCAAGAGGTCAGACTTAGGGAACTTGTCACGCCACGACGCTTGGATTCTCATGGGATCGTGTCTATTGCCAGACCAACTTGATTCCTCGACATTGCCTCTGGCTTGCTGGTAATCAAAACCTGTCCAAATTCTAGCAAAGCTCATGATTTCATCATTAGTATAAACTGGTATTGGCTGGCTATTTTCGTCAAGCTTGAGGGTACCGTCAATGTTGAGAAGGTAAAGACCTGTTGAGAACAGTTGCATGATTTCTCGAGCAAAGTTCTCATCTGCAAATGATATTTTTTGCTGCACCTCCCACATGTATGCCGCACTCTTGGATTGGAGATAAGATAAATTCTCTGCCATTAGAGGGTTGAACGAAATCTCACGAAGAATATCACCGTAGTTGCCAAATGCATTGCTATAATGAGAATCAAGGATTTTTTGGTGAGATACCCAAATAAGGTTTCATTATACCTGTCGAAACAAGCAGAAGGAAAATGGAAAATATAATATACCCACCGAACAAAGATATCATAGTAAGTCAAGAATGCCTCCGTGTGGGAACCAGAAATTCCGACTGCGGATGGGACAACTACAAGTAGCTGAGATAGTGCCCAAGCTACTCTTTGACGTAGCTGATCCTCTGAGTTGAGAGCAATTGTTGTCCACACATATTCACGTTGATGATCCAGACCCCAGACCGTATCTTGCCCAGTTACGACGTCAAACTGATAGCCAAGCTTTGGATCATTGGCAGTCTCATAGGGTGAGCCGCAAACAACTGTTCCATATCCACCTGTTGAGATAGAATCTCCAAAGAACTGAGCAACTTCATCTGTTCTTAATTCATTTGGAAGGTCTACGAATAATATCTCATCTCCAAAACGACCAAGTTTACTGAAGTGGACAGAATGAATATCCCAGCGCTCAATAGGATGATTGGGTACATCATTATGAAATGCTGGATATCTGAGGAAGACACTTCCATCAATATCCATCCACTTTTTGATCGGATTTGGTTCATTTTCCATCATTGCCACCATATTTCCTGGATGTGTATTTTCAAGAGTCCAATAGGTGAAGTCGTAGACTGACATGTGCTCCGGGTGTACCCGCTTGTAGCAATTCGACCCAATAACAATCTGTACCTCTGCTAATGATGCAGTATTTGATGGTCCGCATGAGTAGCCTTGAGTGGGGAAATTGATGTCTTTAATATAAGCATTGTTATCACTGCTTCTCAGAAGCAGTTGGGTAAGAGTTGAATTTGTTTCAGCTTCCAAAATGGTAGGATTAGGACACTCCTCAACACTCTTAATTTCCCATCTAGAACGCAGACCTGGTGTACACGGTGATTGAAGAGCAGTGCCTTGGAAATCGACAACTGGAAGGCCTAAAACACCATAGACATACTGACCAGTCATATCATGCAGCAGTGACAGATTTTCTGAGCTAAGCTCAATCTTGAGTTGGGGAGCGCTTCCTGCTCCACATGCAGATGTAGAGAATGATAGAGTGCAACTTTCTTCGTTGAGGAAAGTACGAGGGACATTGGCACACTTTGTCTTCTGTCCTGTAATAGCTTGAATCATTCCGCCACCGTCTGCAATAGACAAGTCGAGAGTATTATCTTCGAGTCTGAGCCTCGGGTCAAACATTAGCCAAGAACCATCGGGCAGCTAAAAAAAATAGTGCATCAACAATCAGCCAAGATAGGTCAATACCGAAGTCTCTACCAGTCAACACTACAAATGAAAATGCCAATAAATCATACCTTTCCAAACACTGGGGCATCGTTCAGTTCCGTAACATCATTTAGGTGATCACATGATGAATCATTTATACCGTCAAAGAGAATGAATTCTTCACTGTCACTTCTTGCTTCATCAATAGGTTCGAGAATGGTCTGAGTGATGTTGGGCAAGTTAAGAATCTTGGACGGTTGAATGCTACAGGATAAAATGCAATTCGTGGATTTTTAAACCATTGACACGATTCATCTTCCATTCTCAAGTAGACTCTGCCCTCAGATTTTTCTTCAGGGCGATGGCACATGCGATATTCAGTATTGTATTCAAAAACATAATCCTGGTTATCAAAGACAATGGACCCTGGTGGAACCACTGTTCTCACGTGACCATTTAATTTGATAGTGACATGAGTATCGCCTTCTCTGAAAGAAGCTTTCAAAGACTGCCGATGCCACGACAAATCCCCATCCTTATTACTAAATGTAAAGGCCCTCCATCTTGTGAGGCTGTCACAAGGGTGATCAGAGCGGCCAATAGATCTGGGGTTTGGGAATCTTGGATTGACTCGGCGACGGAAGAAATCTCGATGACTAGTCATTGGCTTGTTAACTTGCTCTTGAATCCATTGACTGGCAGTATCAGCTGTAAAAGTTCCTTTGTTCCATGCAGACAGATCTTCGGCCCTGGTGCCAAAAGTAGCTGATTCTAACAACCGTGCGAGCTGGCTCTCTTCATCAATGTCATTTGAGTACGAAGTTAGATAGTACTCTTCTCCCGCTGCAAGCTCTGGAAGATTGAACTGGGTCCCAGTGTTGTAGTCACCAAATTCTACATCACGAAGGAGGTGTGCGGCAAAATCTCCAGCAGATGGCTCCCAGGCTCTACCATCATAAGATCTGGCAACTGGGGCGATATTGGAGAGTGTTCCATCACTTTGTTGAACTGCCTTTGTAAGTAAGCACAAAACCTCTGACTGTGCAAGCATAATGGGTCCCGCAGAAACAACGACGGATGCTGCATTTGGATCAGGGCAGCTTGTAACTGATGCAACTGTGGGCAGAGATGTAGGGTGAGTAGTTGGGCTATCGGTGACTTCGGGAGTATATTCAGTTGGGGTGAACGTAGGCGTAATTGAAGGCTCTTTGGTACTGACTGTAGAAATTTGTATGTCGTCCATAACAATGTCCCAATTCTGGTTGATTTGGTGGATGTACACATGCACCTTGTCACACGAAGCAAGCTTACTGTCTACAACAAAACCTGCAGAGAAAGGGTGGTCCATATAATATAGAAGGTAAATAGAACATTTACTTGTTGGAAGTGAAGAAACATGATGATACTACTACTCACCGGCACGGAAATCATTAAATGTGTCTGGATTCCATTCAAACAATGGGATGTTGTTCCAGAATCTCCAATACCTATGAATGGTTTGCAATAGAAAAAAGCTAATGAGCATTTTGGTCCGAAACCAGAGCTGTGCTTGATTCGTGAATCACTTACACATCACCACCTTCACAACCCCACCCATAAATCACAATTGATGGACATTGAGTGTTATACCTGTCATTGGTCTGCACGTTGGTGTCACACATGACACCATTTGAACTAGTGCTGTTCAAAAGGCGGAATTTGGCTGAAATTTCATACTCAGCTCCGCTGATAAAACACCTAGCGTCAAGTTGCTGTTTGACTCCTCTCCATGGGTGGTTTCTACTAAAAGAACGCAAGGCCAAGTCTGAATCTCCATTGGCACCAGAAACCAGGTCAACTTTGCTATATCCTCGATCAATGTAGCTCCAATAAGCAGCAGCATCCGAAAACGAAGGGTTAAGCACCAAAGCATCACATGATTTTGGGGCAAACTGAATTTCAACATTGTCAACAATAACGTCACGCGATGTGGCTGTTCCATCAAAGTACACTTTCGCATAGTCCACATCGATGTGCTTCTCATCCAAAACGTGCACACCATGGGCATGATACCTAGAAACACAAGAATTTGTTGGTGAGTAATTTGACTGGAAAAGGAATGGTCATTGTCTTTGCAATCTCACCAACCGTCTCCATCAGGCTCATCTGAGATAATTTGACCAACTCGAGTGTATGTCCGAGTGCCACCTTTATCCGTGTAAAAATTCATGTCAGAGCACCTTGTACTGGAACTCCAAGTGTATGGATCACAAAGTGCAAGAGCAGAACCCCCAGACTCAACAAATTTAATGCGTGCTTGAAATAACAGACGGTCTCCAGCTAAAAATATGGATTGAACAAGAGAGTTAGAACATGCAATATCATCAACTTGTATTATTTGAGACGATGTAATGGGCTCACCTTCAAATCCACAATCCAGATTTAGTTGCTGCGATGGACCATATGAGCTATGTCCACGTTGAGAACCTATGGCTGCATTACCTTGATTACCATATCCTGTCGCAATACCTAAGGTAATTCCACCCCAAGTATCCCAATATTTTGTCGCATCAAGTTCTTCTAAATCACCATTTCTTACAAGATTGTTTGCAGTGCATTGGAATGGACGCATAGAGACATCATCAATATGAAATTGTACGTTGTCTGGGGCGTTATCAATTTCAATAGAAAGGTGAAGAGTAGATGGTAACCGAAAGATGCTGTGCACCAAATTGAATCCATCACTCTTGTAAGGACGCGCAATTCGTGCCATGTCACTCATTTCTCGATTGTAGATATGTGCCTTCGTTGTCTCGTCACGGTAGTTCTTTGTATGCAGGACAAGTTGAGGCGACTTTCTATACCACCAGGATACATCAGGATTGATGTTAGTGGCAGGTGTTCCATCTTTATTTGTCAATCGGATCCATGCTGAAAACTCAACATAACTCCCACTAAGCATGTCAACACAGCGGGTATCAATTGATTGGCCAATTCCTGACCACGAGCCACCTCGGTTGATGGTAACAATGGCATCACCATTGTTGACACCTAAGTTACTCCCAACTTGAACGCCGGGACCGTTATGAACCTGATGCATCAACGACGAAAATGAGGGATACTAAATAAGTAGAGATTGAACAATACACAATAGAACACATACCCAGGGCTCTGATGTTGTAAGGGCTTCATCTTGTCCTCCATTTCGTATTAGTTCACTACAATCAATGTGGGGTTTAGATAATGTGATGTCAACAACCCCAGGCATGGAACAATCAGGGGTAGCTTCCCAAATTTCTTCTACAAATGTGGGCCAAACAATACTTCCACTTGGATCAACAAACTCAGCTTTGTACACCCCGGTTGGAAGAGACATAGAAAATAGTCTTGATGTTGAATCTTTTGAGTAGACCTCATCATTTCCGGGTATAATCTTGCCCGTGACTTCGATAGTGTTGCCATTGTCATCTTAAGCACGATAGAATCAAAATGATTGTGAATATGCGGTGCCATTTTGTTGCAAAGGTTTTCATGAAACAGACAAAGCTTACCTGTGACTCTAAGTATCATTTCTTCCGTTTCGTATTGTTCAACTTTGTAAGAAATTGTCTGTAAGCAAACATCGGAGCAGTACTGCATGCATGTGTCTGGAAGTTCAATACATTCACTAAATGTCTGCATGACATGGCTCATCAAAACACCAGTTTCATTGCTTGCAGATGCATCTATCGAAGATACAAAAGATCCATCGATATCTGTTATGACAATATCATCTACGCCATAACTTGATGATGCTTTACACCCATCAATGATGAGGCCTCTGCTATCTGAAAAGGCTACATTCTCAAACGAAGTTGTATAATCAAAGTGGGAGTCAGTTAGTCCATAATCATCGAAGGAGATAGGCCAACTTCCCAGTGGACACGAATATTTATCTGCATAAAACATCCAAGTGAAAAAAGAAATACGTCATGTCAAGTGGGTTATAAATGAAAAGAGCCTCATGAGCAATATACTCACCAAAGTCAGAGAAGACCATATTTTTAAGACGCAGACCTCGATTAGGATCATGCTCGCCTGTCCTCCATTTGCGCGTCATCATTTGCAAACCTACATGCGTCCAACTAGATTGAGAGCACAACTTGTCGCGGTTACTGGGAGTGGTAATGTATGCAAGGGTATCAGTATAGCCCTTCACACTCATCCCGTCAATGAGAATGTGATCGCTTGCTCGAACTACTATACCCCTAAAACGTGGAGAATAGATGCATTGGAAAAGTTTAAGCGCCTGAAGGAGATAAAAAAACAACTAGGTACAATAATCAAGTAGACAACGCATACCATTGATTGTCAGCCACAGTGCCACCAATGAATTTTGCAGCAACAAGATTACTAGCATAGATGCCATGTCTTCGGTTGCGATACGACTGTATGTTGTAGAAAATAGGTAACCTCTCATAATCGCGGAAGGCGAAAAATTGTTCGAAATCATACAGCGAGAAGCCTTGTTCACTATTTGAATGTGCTTTGTTGTCCTTGAACAATTTCATTTCCAGCCTTCTGATGCTTCCTTTTCCTGTATCGACCAGATCTGAAACAAACAAAAGCCACATGCTGTGAGCCAAATACAATCATCTTGCACAATCATCATGCAGCAAAGAAATAACGAGGAATTAGCTCACCTTCTCCGAGAGTACGCCAATTATTATACACAGAAAATCTGAAATGGAACAGTCAGTATGAGCAAATAATATTTTGTACAAGTAGAAGAGAAATGAACATGAAAGCTCACCCTCGATAGTTGCTACCCGCAGCAACATTACCAATGTATTCGTTCACGGGATTGTAAAGCGCAAATGTTGCAGGGCTGTAGTCAGATTCTCCTTTAATAAGTTAGCAGTGGATATTTCATAAATCATGAGAATATGAGAATGGGAAACAGCACCACTGAAAACAAAACAAGAGACCTACCATTGACATGATCACCCCAACGAATATTGGTGTTGGTGCGAGATCCAATGTTAGATAGAAATTTATTATCAGTTGAATCTTCGCCAACATAATAACAGTGGCCTGCAGTCTCATGCGCCGCGTTGGCTTCAATTGTAATGTTGGAGGAGCCTTCAATGACGATGCACCGGTGACTAGAGTTACGAATGGAGTTTCTCGCAATTGAGGTACCGATAACATTTCCAGAGTAGAGAAATTGTAATGCGAAACGATTCTTTCCTTTCTTTTGGCCCATATTATTGAATTCTACGCCCTCAATAGTCTGAGCAACACCTGGAGTGTGAAAGACTTGGAAGTATCCTCCTTGAGAAGCTACTCCATCATCGGCACCTTGTATTTTGATGTTCCTTGAGAGAAGAACAACTTCAACGCCCATTCCTGGTGTTTTTTGCTCATCAAGAACTGTTTCTATTCCAGTTTCAAGCTTGACAGTGGCATGTCCATCAGTATTTGATACAACAGATTCAATGACAGCATCCTGCGAGTCTTCACTTCTGAGTGTCGAAGAAGTGATATGCACGTCAGCCTTAGCACCCCACTTGGATACAACTTTATTATCAAGGCTAAGTCCTTCCGCAGGCTGAGGTAGGAGTGTGGCAATAATAGCAACTGAATGAGCAAGTATCAAAGATTTTGTCGCAAGGAATACAAGGAGGGAAGTACTTACACCAGACATGAAGGACATGCTTATATCGTCGTAGTCCACAGTTGACCAAATAGGTCCATTGTCAATCTTGTAGTCAGGGATCACTTCAAAATGAATGTCCCCCTCTATCACATCCGAGGAAAGTTCATCTTCGACAACATATGGACCAGAGCAAGTGACCCATCCGTCTGATCTTGTCTGAGCAGGGCAATCCAGAGGTTTCTTATGCACCCAGCCTGAACCATCAGCTTTTGGACCCTTGATATGAACATAATAAGACAGAGGTGTGTCGCTGGAGACTCTAACCCGAAGTGAGACCCAATAAGTCATGGCTGGAACGAAGCATCCACCTGCCATGGTGAACCTGATTGAGTCAGAATGCCACCTTCTATTGCTTGCCCTATAGAACTTGTTGATAGATCCATTGCTTGACATTTCTTCTGTGATAGTAGGTTCCCAGCTGCTGCTGCGCGATGAATACATAGGATAGAAAGCGAATCCGTTTCCGTCAGTAGTCTCGGCATCGCCATTGACGACTAGTTCAGAACAAACATCGTTCACTACCGGGAAAGACTGCGAAGAAGGCAGTTCGAAAACAAATTCATCCATGCTCAGAGTAGTTCCAGGTTCATTGTTCTCCAGAACCCATACACTTCCAATGACATTGTCTCCAATGTGTTCTTCGGAGAATTGCCAGACTTGAGATACGGTAAACCATTCTCCGTACTGTCCAACGGTGCCTTTGTTCAACTAAAGAAACAGTAGGGAGGTCGTTTGAGTGAATGTTCCCCCGACAGTTCAACCGTCACTAAATAAAGGCACTTACCCTTTGATTATGATAGATGTCATTGCCCTCATTTCGCATAATCTTGCGAGTCAACCTAGGACAATCTTTCCACTCATCCGTCCCAGTCTTGCAGATCATATCCTGACCCTCCATCCCCGACTTATCAATCTTGATTCTAGCAGTAACCAAGTAATCAACGTCTTGCATTAGAGGACAATCCATGACGAGCTTGGTGAAATCGAGACGAAATCCCTGCCAGGACTTGTTGATGTTTGTAAGGACCATGGTGTTGTTTTGCGAGTCATGAGATACTATGGCTCCTTCGCCTCCTGACCATAGCGAGTAATCGACGGATGTAAAGTCGTCGTCTATGATTTTTCGGGGACAAACTCTGGCAGTGTCGGCAGGTTGGATAGGAGTATTCATGACTTTGGCCGCACTCAAGGCAGTAGGTTCCGGCTTGGCTCCTTCAACCATCGAGAGTAGGGGGGACCACGTGGCAACGGGATCTTCGCCTTCATCAATCGACCACCCTTGAATGTCAATCTTTCCACCCACGACCAAGAACGGTTTGAATCCTGCATTGAACGGAGTTCCGGCAACGTTGGCATTGGAGTCTGCCGGAGTAAACATAACATCGGTTGTACCCGTAAGTACGATCTTCATTGACTCATTCTCGGCAGATATGGGGTTCGTATCGGACATTTGAAGCTCTCCTTGAACAAAGATGAATGGCGTACGGAGCGTGGACTTGTAGTTGGTTGGTACGTACAGCTTTCCGTGGATGTCGAGACCATTAATGGTTGAAACGGAACCCTCTGGCAAATCATACTGTTCATCGCCAGTTTCCATGATGCAATTAACCAACACATTTTAGTACACGGAAGGAATGCAATGCATTGCAACACGAAAGACTGATTAAATATGCTTACCTTGATGCATTTTCCACACGGGATGATGACCTTACCACCGCCCGCTCCAGAAACAAGAGTTGACATCAACCCATCAGGATTCGAGTCACATTCCTCGGCAGTAGGCAGACCGGCCGAGTTGCACTAAATGAGCAACATTGAAATAGACGCGTCATTAGCTTTTTCCTCTTTTGTATAAACATCTTAAGAGCATAGAAGCAGTGGTTTATACTTACCTGAAGTGGTTCAAACATACCAATGTTTCTCGTGTTGATATTCAATCGACGATGACCCATCCTCTCATCATCAATATCCTCCAAATCAAAGTCTTCTACAAACACCGTAGTCTCATTATCATCACCGACAAGATCCTGCAACTCTTTCAAATAATATTCCTCATCGTATCGCTCCTCCTCCGGCACATTAAACTCATCGTACTCCTCCACCGCCGGTTCGATTGCCACGCCCCATCCCTCCATGGTGGTATCGAGTACGGTCTTGCAAGTGGAGCTGCTGTATGCCATTAGTTTGGATATTTCTGGATCGCAATCTTCCATTTCGTCGGGTGTGATGGTTACGGTGTCGATTCCATCAACTTCGAGGAGAAGTGCGCCCTTGGCTCGATAGGTTGAATGTGAGGACTCGTCGGCGGGGACAAAGAGGTTGTTGCCATCATAGTTATCGAAACTGGGGATGAATTCGACGGGCAGCACGTCTTGCTTGGTAAGCATAGCCGCGTAGGCATCTCGATTGGCGTTGGGGGGAGCGTTATCGGGAACGACACGTGGATTCTTGACGTCGTCGGCTCGGATAAAGACAGTTTCGTATTCCATCGGCGGCTCTCGCGGGAGCGATACATCTCCGATTTCGGTTTTGAGGGCCTTGGGTCGTAGACGACGTTGTTGACCTCGCAGTGCGGCGGATGCGAGGTATACGTTGAACAAGGTCAACGTGCACACCTTCATTTTGTTTGCTGTCGTTGTGGATTACTAATTCGATCTTGTCTATCTCTTGTGACTTCTGTGAGGCCTAATAAGAATGTAACTGATTAAAGAGAAACACGGTTAGATTCATGAATTCAATCAATCATCGAAAGGCAAAGGATAACAGGTAGCTCACATCCTAATCTAACGCTTAAGCTTTTATTATGGCTTTAGTTGTCGTTGTTTTGTTTTATCGTTGATACAGCCGCTGGTTTTTGGTTTTTTGCTTGTGATTTGTGTGATGTGTGACCAGCTGTGACCAGGCAGGACATTCGGATCAATGACCTTCTTTCACGAAGGATCGACAGATTCGTGATTGAGGTGAGAATGGTCTCCTTGTTTCATTCGTTTTGGTTCTAATGAGCTCTTCGAATGAATTTACTCACTCCATGCAAGATTAAAGTCCGCCCGTGTCAGTTCAATTTGTCCCCAAATGTGCCCAAATGAATAGGTTAACCCGAAACAGTGTCACCAAACATCCGCCCTTGGCATGGAAGTCACATCATGCGTATCTATCACAACATATTCATCTATTAATATGAAACATTGTGTGTATTAGATTGTATTACCAAATTAATCCACAATACAAGATGAATGATTGCTTCTGCGAGACATAACTCAATGCAAGCTAACTATGCCAATGTTCACGTGAGGAACAAAGGGAGCCGAACTTGCAATGAGCAGCAAATTCAAATCAGAAAAAAATGAGGCAGGACAGACGTGATCTGGCAACAAGCCTCATTTCTTCCAAAAAGAACCTTTGATTTTGCGAATGTCTCGCCCTCGAAAACAGAATCATAATGCAAAATAAACCTGTAAGATTTGCCTACTTAGCCATAAAACAGAATCAATCAGAATCCTCCCAGCCAAGTCCATGAGGAATCCAAAAATAGCACTGCCAGCAGCAACAGCAGCGGCATTCAAAACAACAACAGCAATGAACTGTACTTCCTCATTCAACCATTAGACCCAATCACTCCACTAGAGTCAATCACCAATCACTCACGGGTCAAAGCTTCTTAGCAAGGCAGCGAGAACTGGTGGCTAACCAGTCTCTGGATGAATGCCTTTCCCACAGACAAACTCCACTAGCAAGGCAGGCGAGAACTGGTGGTAAATCAGTCTCTGGATGAATGCCTTTCCCACAGACAAACTAAACTAGCAAGGCAGCGAGAACTGGTGGTTAACCAGTCTCTGGATGAATGCCTTTCCCGTAGACGAAGTAAACTAGCAATCAGTTGATCCATCGAGCAGTTGTTGGTTATCTTCAATTCTGTGTGCATAATAAGTGGGTAAAGTATTGTTTGTGAGTTCGCCTGTTACATATAGTGTTTTAAGAAATTAGTAAAAACATAGAAGACGTACCTGGCTTGCCATCATTTCCCATATACCTCTCCAAAAAGTTCGGGATCAATACTTATGCAGCGGGAAAGCAAATCACCTCGGAGACCCTGATCGCCAACTTACACAAAAAGAATATCACCATGACGTTGAATAATGTTGTCCGGTAACTACATATGTCAGTGTACAATAAAGTACAAAGTGAGCCGACCGGCAACTAAACAAATAAGTAATGAAAGTTATTATGAAAAGAGCAAAATCAAGGAACTTACAATGATAACAAGCAGTCGGTCTACGAAACAAACACGGGATGTGGCAGCTCCAACGATTATCTACTGGCCCGCCCTCTCGTAGCTTCGATATTGTGGCGACTTTCGTTGATTGGGCGGTTTTCTTGGCTTCGGCGGGCCATCAGTTTAGAAAGTTGCGAGTTGTGGTTGTGGTGTGCTTGAGGCGGTGAGAGAGAGGCGTGAGCTATGAGTGGCTGAGACTCTTCCTATGCAGACCCATCTTGACGAAAAAGTCTGAAAAAGTTGTTTTTGCGCCACACCCTTCCCCCCCAGTGATTGACAAAAATCGGGTCGACCGGAATTTTCAAGTTTTCGAAAAAACCTTGCTCTCGCTTATTTTTCCCACTGTGAGGTCAGCGAGAAAACTGGTGTAAATCGAACCACCCACCGCCGTCGCCGTTGCCCTTGCCTCGGCGCGATACCACTTCTTGACATCACCTTCAAACTTCATGCTTCCCTCAAACACTCCCTGACGGTGTTAGGTGTCTCATCGGTGATCGGGGGGTGTCCCGCCTCATTTCTTGGTGAGTTTGGCTCTGTTCGGCTGTTGACGGCTTCGTGGGAAACCGACTTCGATTGCTTCGTATCCGTTCCAAACATCACGAGAAACTCACTCATCACATACTCCTCCATTGCAGAGTACTTATCAGTCGGTCGTCATCTTTGCAGGTAGCGGGGGCCGGCACTGAATCATTTGGCATTGGCTAGAATGTAGGTGGGTGTGGACATGGGGGATTGTTGCAGTGAAGATGTAACGTGCCGTGAAACATGCAGTCGAATGTGATGTTTTTTGATCGGGGATCTACTTTAATATTGGCAACGGCTAAGCTTGTGAAATGTCTGCAGTGTTATGCGTGGCAATGAACGAAGAGGTGTGTTGAATTTAATGTCAGCCTCTTATATATGCTAGACCGAGTTCGGCCGTAAATTCATGTATCTATCTTCCAGCTTCCATTTGATTTGAATAAGAGGTTGATGGAGGAAGCATCCGCTGTTTCCGTTGACGTTTGGCTGCACTCTCCTCTTAAGTACTGAAGGGGCTGCTCAATTTGTCGGGAGGAATGGTAAAAGGAATTGGAATCGAGGATTGTTGTTCGTTTTGTTTGCTGGATTTGCTTGTGTTCATTGCGTTCGGTCATATCAATACGTTTGGTTTCGCCTTAACTTGCGAAGAAAGGTTAGGTTTGACACGGAGTGACTTGATTTGATTTGTGAGGAACAGAATGCGGTTATTCCTGCAGAGGTGAGTTCCACAGAGTGAGAGAAATGTAGATTATTACTGTTTTTTGGTCTGATCTAACCTTCACCCTCTATCTTGTGGATTCATCTACAACGGGATACGATAATCATCGAATGCGACTAACCTCAAACTTCTTGTTTCACTGTATCGGAACTTGGAACTCATAAAAGAAGGAGAAGGAGTTGACTACAAAGATGTGCTGTTAAATGCATTTGCCCGACCGTTGGTGATGACTGTTGTGGTGGGTTGCGGTGTGAGGAGAAACACAGGCGGATCATTGACGACTAGAGATCAGAGATAATCATTACAACACGCCAGCATTGAGACATTGAATAAATTGGAGGCATATGTGAGGTGACCACCTCTGGGGGTCTGAAGACAGTCAGACAGCTGAGTAGAATACGAACTACTAAAACGGAATATTGTGAGCTAGATTGGCTTAGAAGTTTGTTAATCTACAAGATGTTTGAATTTCTAAAAACGTATGTAACGATATGTAAACTAAACGTGTCCTTAGTTCACTTTGGGTTAAGGGGGGTACACTTTGCAGCAGGATACTTTTGGTTACTTTAGATACTAACTGTTGTATGGTATCCGCTGAGCGGGTGTTAAGTGTCCTGTGTGTCCTAGCTCCTAGCCTTACACTTCTCCACTGTTCCATGTACTTCTTGTGTCCGGATGCTGACCACATGATATGCAACTTTTCTGGTATCTTTTGCCAAAGAAGTCCACCTACCTGAAAGCCTGAATGATTGATTACAATAGAGTACTAGAGGCTGCAGGCGCAGCGAACAGACACGCCAAAAAAATCAATAATCCTCGGGGAAGAGTGGATGGGAGAGTTTGTGGTCTGAGGAGGAGATAGATAGATAGAGAGATAGAGAGTACCATATGGTAGAGAGTTTCTCATTATTGACACCTGTAGGACAAAAAAGGACCCGTTTGCTGCCGTTTTAGAGGGTGAAGTCGTCAGACTTCGACTTCGACGTTGACTTCGACGATTGATAACTGCGGGAGGAGACACTGCCCTGGCGTGTCTGATTCCCCCTGCCTACTTGCGTGGAACTCGCGTGAAGCAAGTTGCGTGAACGATCGGACGCACCCTTTGCTTGAAGCGAGGAAAAAGCGACTGAGAGAAACTTTGATATGGTAACTCCCAAAACCTCATACATAGAAGCAAATTGTATGCTAACTAGGTAATGCTGCTATACCCCTCAACCTTCTAGTAAAATGACACTAACAAAAAAAAATTTAACACCCCCTTTTTATTGATTATTATTCTAAGTATTGGACATACCATACAAGTGGTTAGAGTTAGAGTTGCTCAATGGGGTCATGCGATGGTGCTACTAAATCTTGGTGCAAAACAATTGAGCACTTCATGGTGTACTACCACTGCAAACTTCATGGTGAGGAGGGGTTGCAAATTTTGGGGGGGTAGAAATTAATTTGATTGTGAGTCTCTTTAGATACTTCTTTGGTCTCAATCCCTTAATGTTAATGGTAAATGATGGACATGGGGAGGCAAGCTAATATTGATACAATGACTGTGGCTGCTAATAGATCTTAGATAGGACTAGATTTAGGAAACTAAAGAATTTGTACTGCTTTTCAGGTAAGTATAAGGAGATTATGAAAGCTCCTGACAAAATCTGGCACAAAGTGATATTCAGGTAGTGTGACGGTCAGACTTAGAAATAGGTCCTCTGACCTAAGCGTTTAGGTTAGGTTTTGCCCTATGAACACAAACCTAACCTATAGATTCTGTTTTTGACATTTGTGCTGACCTAACTTAGGTTTCGGTTTTCTAATTCCTGGTCAAGAGTTTTTTGTCTCCTTTTGTCATTTCTGCATATTCCACGTACATTTCATGTTTCATTCTTTGTTTAGTTAGTAGTTGTTAATGTTAGTGCTTCAATCGAAGCAATGCATATTATAATTTCATTCCTTTCAATTCAACTAAAGCCTCCAGCATTAACAACTGCATTAACGACATTACAAGCTATATTCCAAGGTAGATTGTTGCCACAGCTCAGCAGGGCTGCTACGGTTCGTTACCAAGGCAGAGTAACAAAATTGTAAGGCTCAAAAATTAAGCGGCTCTGGGACCAAAGTCGAAGTATTTCACATTTCACACATTAAGCGGCTCTGCGAAGTATGCTCTAAACAAATTATTAAGCCTAATGATCAAAGATACCTTAAATTCAATGCGTATGTATACATTTATGCACATTAAAGTCAGGCTCTGGCAGTCTCCGAAAGCCTTAGAATTTGTAAACCACAGTAGTTACATGAGACCTGAGGGCCCCTAGTTAATTTTACTAACTGCGCGTGTCACAAGCCCCTCAAGAAATTCCAGAAAATCACAACTCCAGAGCCAAATCCTCACTTAAAT
>JALLPH010000388.1:0-20718 GCA_036939855.1 Cyclotella choctawhatcheeana
ATTTCGTGGCTGTGCCCACAGAAATTGGTCAAAAATGTGGGCCCGCCGGAGTCGCTCAGAATTTCTAAATGCCCTGATTCGAGCGGTGATGAACCAGGGTGACACCCACACCACCAGCCACCAGACAATCACGCACAACCACCGGTTCGTTCGCCTCGATCAAGTCCTCAAATCACACAAGAGAAACCAGCGAGAGATACATAGCTGCTTGATTGGTGGACATTGTCCTCTTCTTTGTTGTCGGCACATCATTTCCGTTACTGAGATTTATAGACGGCATTTTCTCATAGATGGCAAAAAAGAAAGCAATGAAGGCCAAGCACACACAAAATTCCGACGACGGAGCCATCGTCGATGAACGATTCATAGCCGCAGAAACCCGTCCGCAATTCAAAACGGGGAGAAAGTTCAAGAAAGATAAGTCCAAAGTCAGAGCAGAAGATGACGATCATGCTGATGGAGGTAACCTGCACACACGCAGTTCCCAAACTAAAGCTTTCGAGGAGACGTTCGGAGAAAGTCTCACCGCAGCAATCCAGTCAGATTCACGATTTGCGGAAGCTTTGACAAACCAAGACAAGTTTGGATGTGTGCCATTGATGGATAAATATGGGAGGAAGTCCAAGAAGAAAACCAAGAGTAGGCGTGAAGATAATGATGTAGATGCAGCTGAAAATGATATGCAAGAGAAGCAGCCGAAAGAGGAGGAACCAGATATTCCAGAAAACAATGGTATGGAATCTCGTATAGCGTACCTCAATGCTCTTTCGAGAGGTGAAATTTCAGCATCTACTTCCGATGATGATTCCTCCGATGATTCCAGCGTAGAAAAGGCGAGTGATGTGAATAGTGATGATGACAGCTCGTCATCGATTGATGTATATGGAAAGGCGGGAGTATTTGATCCTTCCTACAATCAACTTCCTGGCGATGCGCAAGATGACGAGGAGGGCGTAGAGCTGACAGATTCGCCCACACCATACTTGGCCATATTGAATTTAGACTGGACTACTATTCGAGCTGTTGACATTTATGCCATGCTTCAATCATTTTGTCCACCCAGTACATTGAAAAAAGTAGATGTATATCCCTCTGACTTCGGACTAGAGATGATGGAGAAAGAAAAGGTCCATGGTCCTAGTGGAATTTGGAAGAAGCCCAAAAAGAACAGCATTAGTAATGCATCAGAAACTGAGGATACAAGTAGTGATCCTGAAGATTCAGAAAATGATGATGTTGACATTGTTGATAATAATTCATCTGAAGCTAGTTCAAATGAAGAATCCGATCAAGAGGACGTGAGCGAGGACGATGCAGAGGATATAATGAATTTGAACGAGGCCACAGCCAAGCTGTACTCGCACTTTCCACCTCAATCAGAGGTGGCAAAGAAATCACGCAATGGAGGCGGAGAAGCTTCTGATGAAGAAGAGGGATTTGATCGTGAGAAGTTACGTGCCTACGAAGCCTCCAAGCTGAGATACTACTTTGCCATTGCTACATTTACATCGCCAGGTGCAGCTGAGCAAGTTTATAATGATGTGGACGGCATGGAGATGGAGCATTCAGCTGCAGAAATTGACGTTAGAGCATTACCTGCGGATGAATACAAGGATACTGTCGAAGGTAGATCTCTTAGAGATACCTGTAATTATCTACCTGGAAAATATTCCCCACCTGACACTGTCGTGGCGGCCTTGAGACAATCTCGGGTAAGCTGCTCGTGGGAGACTGGTGATGCCCAACGAGACAAAAAACTAACTCAGTGGGGAATGGGGAAAGATGCTTGGCATGCGATGGCAGAAGGCGACGATATTAAGTTTTATCTTGCTTCTGATCATTCTAGTGCTGGCGAGGAGGGTGATAGCGAAAGCGAGGAGGAAGCCAAAGGACGCAAACAGACTAAACAAAAGGCTGCCAATATGCGATCGCTACTTGGTCTTGCTGACAGTGACGAAGACGAGAAGGTGGATAATAGCAGTGAAGATAATGCATCATCATCTGAAGATGAGGTTGCAGACTCTTCAGGGCAAGATGAACCATCCACAAAAAAGATGATTTTCACACCTGGGAAGGACAGTTTGGAAAACAAGATAAGATCAAAGATCAACTATGCCGAAGAAGAAACTGAAGAGCAGTTGACCCCTTTTCAAAAATACCTTGAGAAGAGGAAGCAAAAGAGAAGAGAACGCAAGGCAGCTGCTCGTAACAAGAGGATAGATGATGCCCCTGAAGACGATGGAATGTATGAGCCCGATGCCGAATTTGGTGTGGCTAAGTTCAGTGACGAGGAATCAGGCGACGAAGCACATGATGGCACTAAATACGGGGAAGATGATTTCTTTCTTGAAAAGAATGGCAACAACAAAAAAGGTAGGAAGGACAAGCGGGCGAGAAAGGATCATCAGGAGTCTGATGCAAAAGCAGGCCAAGCTAGTACCAAGGAAGAACTTGAACTGCTCATTGCTGGTGACGAAGGCAAGTTTGATAGACACTCATATATCTTACAATATGCTCGCTGAACATATTTTTAACAACTTGCTTCTTTACCCTCTGCGACTTTAACAGACGAAGAACAGATTAAAGACTATGATATGCGTGGACTTGCGAAGCTTGAAAGGCACGCCGGTAAAAAGCTCAAAGGCAAGCGTAAACGTCAAATGGAGACTCTTGCAGCGAATGTTTCCGGACAGGAGTTTCAAATTGATACCAGTGATGATAGATTTGCAAAATTATTGGATGGGACTGATGATAGATTTGGCATTGATCGCACGAACCCCATGTTTAAGGAGACTGGTGCAATGAAGACATTGATTGAGGAACAAACTAAACGGAGAAAGAAAAGCAGAAGCATAAGGCAGAATGAATTGCCAAATAAACAAATTGAAGTAGCAAATACAAAAGTCACGGGTAAATCCGATGAGCTGGTAGACAAG
Source organism: Cyclotella choctawhatcheeana (assembly GCA_036939855.1). Lineage (NCBI taxonomy): Eukaryota > Bacillariophyta > Thalassiosirophyceae > Thalassiosirales > Thalassiosiraceae > Cyclotella > Cyclotella choctawhatcheeana. The sequence goes on from JALLPH010000388.1 coordinate 2,937, forward strand.
AGCGGAGGGGCTATGGCATTAAGCTCGTTAGTGAGAAGCCTACAACAAAAGGTAAAACACTGAACGAGGAATAGATTATGGTAATGGAAAGCTTATAGCTGACCATCATGTATCTTGAAATAAACGTAAGTATCTGAGTCTACTATCAAAAACAAGGCGCCTTAGTAGTATGGTGTTTTCTTCAGAGACCAATGGAACATAATCAACATCAGCAATACTAATCACTTTTGAGACTATACAACATGACATATACTAGGATTTACAACACTAATTAGATAATGTTGATGCCGTTGAAACTCTTCCATACCGAGTGACGATCATACTTAGATTGCCCAATTTCTTCCAACATATTTTGAAACCAAGGGGTCTTAACATCAAAAGTCTTTCCCCCTTTGATCCTTTCAAACTCAATAGCCCTAATAGGTGTGCCCTCTTTGTCCTCATCTTGTCCCATACAGCCTGATACCCCGTCAATTGCACTCTGCACACCAATTTCAGCACAATCCCGAATCAATTTACGATCGTACTCGTTAGAGGCAGCTGAACGAGCAAAATACCCAGACTTTTGAACGAGTGTTTTCTCGGCCTCGATTAGCGTAGCAACACGCTTTGCAAAGTAAACACCAGGATTGATCTTGTCCAGTTTTATATGACCAAATGCATCACGTGGAATTGTCTCTCCGTTTTCCTCCATCTCCTTAACAATGTCTTCCACACCAGCACCTTCACTCAAAAATACATTGACACATCCATGTTCATCCATAATCTTCTTCAAACGAATTCCTTCTTGTTTAATATTTACTTTCACTTCAGGAATCCAAACTGCATGAATATCACGAGATGTGGCAGTACTCGTGAAGGGGCCATCCACAAACTTAGACTTTTTCACATACATTTCCCTGTACTTGTATGCTGTGGTAGCAGTTAGGGATCCAGAGTCACGGCCCATCACTTCGTGTATGATGAACATGCGTGGATTGGCAGAACTTTCGCTTACAATATTGTTGAAGAAGAGCGCGCCTTGCTCAGCGGCAGTGTCGGCACCAAAGGTTTGGACAACAGGGAATACGTCGTTGTCGATAGTCTTTGGCATACCTGAAAGAATTATTCAACGTTGTCAGAGTATGGTCGGTTATAGAACATAAAATCAATACGGTACCCACCAACAACAACTACTTTTCCTCCATGCTTTTCAAGCAAGTACTTGGATAGTTCAGCAGCTTGTGTGTTGGTGTCATCTCCTCCGATAGTATGAATGACATTGATACCATCTTTGAGTAATGTTTGAGCTGCAACTTCAAGTGGGGTATCTCCCTCTTTGACAAACCCGCGAGCTATGCAATCCTTGATGTTTGTGAGCTGCGTGGAAGTGAGATAAGGAGAATCAGCTATTAGCTTCCAGAAGTTATAATCAAGACTATATCTATGTTGCGTACCTTAACACGAGAGTTACCAATGGGACTTCCTCCGACATCATGCAGGCATTTGCAATCGTCATAGTTGGCAGGATCAAGAACAGTCGAATCTCCCGTGAGCACACCTTTGTACCCATCAATGTACATGCGGATTGTCAGACCCGAGATTTTGCCTTCCTTCAAAGCCTTGGCCCAGAACTCGACAAGGTAGGCGACAGAGGATGCGAGGCATGGAGCCAAACCCCCGGAGGTCATCATGGCGACGTTCATATGTGTCATGGTTCGTTTTAGTGGATGTTTCGGCTGGAGAATTATGAATGCTTTCTCCCAATGTATGCGTTCTGATTTTTTTGTGAGGAGGAAAACTTTGGTGGCTGTCGGAGGCACAGATGGCGACGATACAAATGCATCTGCTCGCGAGTTTTTGGGAGGAAGATTCAAGTTGGGAGGAAAGATATGGGGTTCCGGGAAACGTCGAAATTCACGCTTTTTTGATTTTGGGGGAGAACACCGCACCCCAACCCCCAACACAGACGCACTAGGTAGTACGTGTTGACCACGTAGGTGGGTTTAGTAGACACCGTTCAAGCCAAGCTAGCCGCAGGCATGCATTTCCTGAAGCCTAAAGCTCACAATTCACTGTCACGTCTAGTCAACACACTACCCCTCCACATCCAATCATGAAGCTTTCTATCACCGTCGGAGCCCTCGCGGTCGCCACCGCCTCGGCCTTTTCTACCGCATACATGCCTACCAGTCTTCGTGGCAGCAGTGCTCTCAACATGGCTCTTGAGGCCGGCCAAACTCCAATCGTTATCGGTCTAGCCGCCGATTCTGGTTGTGGAAAGTCCACCTTCATGCGTCGTGTAACCTCAACTTTCGGAGGTGAAGTGTGCGGACCCCTTGGCGGTGGATTCGACAACGGTGGATGGGAGACCAACACTCTTGTGTCTGATATTGCCACCGTTATCTGTCTTGATGATTACCATCTCAACGACCGTCAGGGACGTAAAGTCTCTGGGCTTACTGCTCTTAACACTGCTGAGCAGAAATTTGACCTCATGTTCGAACATGTTAAGGCTCTTAAGGAGGGAAAGTCGGTTATGAAACCCATTTACAATCACGTTAACGGAACTCTTGACACTCCTGAGGAAGTTGTGCCAACACCCGTCATTATTATTGAGGGCCTTCACCCGTTCGTTGATGAACGTGTCCGTGAACTTATCGATTTCTCTCTCTACCTCGATATCTCTTCCGATGTCAAACTTAACTGGAAGATCCAACGTGATATGGAAGAGCGTGGACACTCTTTAGAATCCATCATGGCTTCCATCGAGGCCCGTAAGCCCGATTTTGACGCCTACATTGAGCCCCAAAAGAAGTATGCTGACTATGTCATTGAGGTTCTCCCCACTGATCTTGACAAGGAAGACAAGAAGACTCTTAAGGTCCGCGCCATCCAAAAGAAGGGTGTTGCTGACTTCACTCCCGCTTACTTGTTCGATGAGGGATCAGAAATTGAATGGACTCCTTCTGCAGAAAAGCTTTCTTCCCCCGCTCCAGGAATCAAGATGGCCTACAGACAAGAGAAATACTTTGGAAATGATGTCGCAGTTCTTGAGATGGATGGAAACTTTGACAACATTCAAGAGCTTGTCTACGTTGAATCTAATATTGGAAACACCAACTCTAAATTCTATGGAGAGATTACACAGGCTATGCTCAGTCTTGCCGACTCCCCTGGATCCAACAACGGTACTGGTTTGATGCAAACTTTGGCTGCCTTCGCTATTCGTGAGCTTTACAACAAGAAATCTGCTGCTGCCAAGCTTGCCGCTAACAAGGAGGCTGTTACTGTTTAAATATCGATACCATGTAGTTAATCCATTTAGTTCCTGTTTCAAGTCACGAATAGGCGAATAAGTAAATAAGTGTGTGCAGTAGCTAAACGTCAATAGCAATACAATACTAGGTACATATATTTCATAGAGAGCATGAAAGATAATCATTAAGGTGTTGTCACTTCGTAAGGGGTCTCTGTATCTAGCCTTCTCGTCAATTCTCGTATGGTAATAGTTCAGTGAGGTGTGGACCAGGATCTCCAAGAGATTAAGCATAGAGAAATAGTGAGGAGCGGTCAAGATACAAATGAAAATAATAAAAAAGTAAATGGATAGTCGTTGCAACAGATTTCATAAGGAAGCATCCTGTGATCCTGCATGCGCAACATTCACATGTGTAAATCTAAATGTTGTGTGTTCAGGTGTGTTGAAGCTTGATCATTACCTAAAATTAATAATCATCTTCGCACAACATCATGGGACAAAATTCCCACCACAACAACAGATTCAATATAAAACAATTAAGCCATTATCCTGTGTTTAGAAAACGTAAAAGGATAATTTACTTTTGTGCAATATAATTTTCCACTGCCTCAGCTTCCTCGGGAGTTCCTTTTTTGACGTCAGGGATCTCTTTGTCGATGTTAGCCATGAGCTCTGCAACCTTAGCGTCCATTCTTTCTTCACATTCCTTCTCAAGCTTTTCCATTTGAGCTCCAAAGTCCTTTTCTTGGTAAACAGCGGTTCTGGAGACAGTGGACCTAAATAAGAAAGTGGGTAGAAAAACAGCGATTAGATTAGTGCCTTACACGAAAGGGAAAAATAAGCAATCAAGAATATGAATAAAATAATATCAATTGATTGGGCAATAAGGTATCAACTTGTGCAAAACAGTTTCTCGGTAAAAGAGTTCGTGGGCTCTACAATAGACGAGGGTGAAATACCATTATCAGCACCCCGTTTACTCTTGATAAAATGTTTTCAATCCATCAATTCGAAATCATTTAGAGACACTGGATATCATCCCAACGAATAAATAATAGCTGTCACAAAGGGCTGCAGCAAACCCCAACTTCGGGAGGGGCTGCGAGAGCCTATCCACACAAGAAAGGACGAAATTTGCCCTGAGAACTCCTATCATTTGAGCTGCCAATGAAACTCACCTTGGTGCTGGAACAAATGCCGATGCAGAAGCAAGGGCGGCGGCTAGGACAACGGCGGACTTGAACATGGTGAATAGATTTTGGATGTTGTGTAGAGACGGAGGAGAGGGAGGCGCTTGGGTGCGTGTGTGGGAGGAGAGAGAAACCACGCATGTGTCTCAAATCTACGGACAGACTTAGGTACATAATACGAATACGTTAAAATTTAGAGAGATAGTACAGATTACCATATGTTTAGGTAGAGAAGATACTCTTGTGAAACTTGAAGAGAGCGAGATAGACAGATCCATCACTCCATCACAGATCAGCAGCTCCCCAACAATTTCAATTGATTCTATTTCGAACGTTCTTTCCAATGCTAACTCTTTCATCCAAACAGCGTCATCGAACTCGAAAATGGATGCTCGTTGTAGCAATAGGCACTGTTCATTTAATAAACGTACAGGCACTTCTTCATCCGAGCCCTCACTCACGTAATGAAGCTCCAGGAAGGACGGGATGTTTCAGCAGACATCATCTCAATCTCAATCCTTCAAACATTGCAGATCAATCTAAAAGGCATCTAAATGGGAAAAAGAAACATAACATAAACAAAAAGTCACGAACAAGAAGTGAAAGTGTTCCGTGGGGCGCCGATTTTATCACGAGTCGACGCACACAAAATAAAATCCAATCTGCAGCGGCTAAGGCAAATGAATACCCCCATCCAGTCTTATGTGCCCAGACAATTCTTCAGACTTTGCTAGATACCCCGGATACACACTGCAACTCTGCTAATTTGGTGTGTGCATTAACTCTCAGCGCAAAGACTCTATTTGCAAGACAAGTTCGTCCATTGAATTCGCAAACAATGGACGGATTCAAACAACCATTTAGAGAAGCCCTTGATATTCTCTTAAGGCTAGTGAGCGATGATAAACTTAGTCCTAGACAACTGTGCAATGCTGCTTGGGCTGTTGCCAAGCTTGTAAATTATCGAAAGGTTGCATTGGGCAGAAATGATGGCAGTAGTTACTCATCAACTCATGACCAAGAAGTAGATAAGTATGATGACACCGACGAACGATTGAAAGAAGTTTTCAATGTAATTGCAATGCGTATGACACGATATCTTGAGAAATTGCGTAGTGAAAGTTCAAAAGACAGTGATGGTAAGCATGTCCAAACTGGTGAAATCAGCATGTTGTTATGGGCTTACGCAACTACTCAGCCGAGAGAACTTCCTCCTGGATGGGAAAGACCTCGTCGTTTTGATGAAATAATAGCACCTGTCGAGCATACAATCGTAAAAAAGACAAAGAACAAAAACCGCCACGATCACTTGGTCAGATTTTTGACTGTTGCAGATGAAGAATCAATTGGTTCGAATGAATCAGAAAATGACGAGAGAAAACAAGAAGAGACTGCAACTAGTAAACTTTTTGATGCTGCCGCTATTGCTTTCAGTAGAGGAGAGGGAGCTGCTGCAATAAAAACAACCGAGGGCCATCTGTCACTGTTGAAAGCATGCACATGGAGCGAATTGGCAAATGTTGCATGGTCCTTTGCCACCTATGGCGCTTATGGCAAACAATCTGATGCCATGATGACTTTTTTGGCGAGACAGGCTACTCAACGAATAAAGTTTGCATCGCATGCGCCTCCTGTTCTCACCGGAGGATCAAAAAATAAATACTGCAAGGTTCTTCCGCGAGATGCTGTTCAAATAGCATGGTCAGTGGCTACAATGGATTCTGGCAATGTATCCAACAATGGAAATGCACTGGTTCATTTAATTGACGCTATCAATGAATATTGGATAACAAACGAATCGTCCGAATCATATAGACAACTGGGGCGCTTTAGAAACGTGGACTTGGTACAATTATTATCCGCATTGGGTCATGGACGGCTTGATAATCAACCTGTGTTGATCGCTCTTTATGAAGAAGCCCTTAGTAGACTTGGAGCGTCATTAGGCAACAAACAGATATGCTACTCTGTACCAGAATTATCCATTTTACTCTGGGTACAAGCAAAATTAAACCTTACCCATAAGCATTGCTCAGTCTTCGGTAAATTCCCAAGCTTAGCATGCCAGGCTATCCTCAGTCGAATAAATAAGAATTCAAATGGCAATAGTGAGGTTTCACAAACAATGGAAAAGATTGGTTTAAAGTCTCAAGAAAGAGCAAACCTTTGTTGGTCACTAACCATTCTTAATCAGTTTGATGAGCACACAACACTTCTACTTCAAAATATCTTCCACGCTGCATCAAAGCAGCCCAACATACAACTTGAACATGCACATCAACTATGGCAAGCATTTTTTCTTCTCAGCGACGATTGTCCAGATGCAGTTATGTTTGTTCCTCCTCGATTCAGTGAATATCTCGAGAGGATGTGGCTATTAGAGAAAGGCAGGATCAAACAAAGCAGCTATCGACACAAAGCCATAAGCAAAACATTGGATTTACTTGGGGTTGCTCACCAAAACGAATACAAAGATGTTGATATTGCGATTGCTCTGAGCGACACCAGCTCCTTTACTCATATGGCATTACCTATCAGTGAAATAGATCAAGACCAGTCCCAGCATAAGATTGCTGTAGAATTTGACGGTCCTCATCATTTTACTATCATGGCTTCCACCGGAGAGGAATTGTCCAAGATCAAAAATGGTACCAAAGTATTTCCACGCATACTGGGGCATACTGCTTTGAAATATAGAATGTTGAAGAAGAAAGGATGGGAAGTGGTTCGAATCCCATGGTAAGGAAGCGTCGTGTATTATTTAGCTTTTCAAAATGAATTCCCAATCGTGATACCGGTTATTGGTTCTTAGGTATGAATGGGACAAAATCCCGCATTTTGCAAGCATGGAAAGACAGCGATACCTCCAAGTAAGTCCAATGTTTTGCTTATTTCTTTGTGTTGATAACTGCTTTGTTTGATCCTGCCTTCTCTACTACAGCGGTGTCTCAAGACGCACGAAGAAATTAAGTTTAGCGAACAAGATGTATCTCAGTATCAAGCATTGCCGAGATCCAGGCAATCCAGATTTGACTAGAAGGTGTAGCATGACATTCTCAAAACAACCACTATCAGAACTATAGAATACTGCAATAATAATATCACAGTATTATTAAGTGAATGTAATATATAGTAATTAGAGATAACAACAATCATCAAACCCTATTACCGTCTACTGTTCTCAGATACATCATTAATTTTCAGTCCAAATAGCTGTAGAGTCTTGACAAACATATCTTTTCTAAGCATTCCATCAAACTCAGCTCCCTGAATACAAGGAGGTGCATGACAACCTTGCGTAACGATTCCGGAAACTCTGTGAATAAAAGACCAGTCTTCGAATCCTCCATCTACAAAACGGATTAGCTGGTCAATATAGTCGTAGTCCTCGACACGATATGTCTGTACATCCATAACCCAGCGGAATAGCCCCGCAATCCATTTTATATCTGGATATTTTTCATGACTACATACAGACCATGGTTCTAGACAAAAATCTACATCTGGAAACAAAGAAGGCCTGCCTTCGTCAGCTGATTTCTTGCCAAGAAAGTGGTTGAGTTTGCCGTATTGGCAAATACCTTTCGAATGAAGAACACCTCTCCCCCACCAACAGCATCTGTCAATTGTTGTGAGCGTCAATGATGTGAGACCAATACCTTTCCAAATATTCGTCGCAATTTGAGACAAAAATACTCACCCCTGGACGTCAGTCTTGCCATTCCTATTTGCCGTGGGGCCATCCCTATTCTCTGACTCAAGGACATAGTCCCAATATCCAGTGAATCCGTCAGTTTCTTTAGCAGAACTACAGAAGAATGGCGGCGGATTCTTTCCTACAGTCTCAGCCTGGGCACGCATCTCCCATTCTATGTTACACGCATAAATCTCTTCGTCTGGTAGACATAAGGTCGATGGTTCTTGATAATCCAACCCATTTTGACCGCATGCATTGCTTAAGGGTAATACTCCATTAACTACCTCCTTGTTGATTTCATCGCAGGAGCCATGCTGAATAGAGTCTACGACAGACTGGGATAAAAACGCAGCAATATTAACAAGGCCATACACACGGCCATTGGTTTGTTGACCCGAGCCTATATAGAATGATTTATTGTCAATAGGAGTAGTGATCATTGTGTGTAGACTGTTCTTGAAACTGTTGTAGTCAAAAGTGCTTGCTGTGGAGGTGACTGGTCTCCCCCCATTAAATAGTTCTCGAGTGATCATTATTTTGTTTGCATCCAGATGAGCATCAATGACATATACTCCTTGCAGTAAATCAGGCGTAATAAATGAAACTGTTTCGTTCCCCCCAGATTGGCTTGAAGTAGATGGACTAGGAAGAGATGGAGCCGGAGGATCGCCAGCCATCTCGTCTGTTACAGTAGGCTCAGGAGATTTAGGTTCCTTGGTTATCGTAGGTGTATAAGTTGGAGACACGCTCGGAGGACAGGATGGAGGAGGAGGACAAACGACCTGAGATAAGATATTACATGCTTGTATTTGAGGACTGTATGCTTGACCAGGGGAGCAAAAGTTAGGCGTTCCAGGAACACCGTTCGAACATGAAACATATTGACCGCAATCGGTGTGGGGCACTACAACTGTACCAGTCTGTCCTGGCGCGCAAAGAGGAAGAACACATTCCACTTTTTCCTTCTTAGATGATGATCCAACTTCGGCCTTTGACTCTTCATCTTCTGTATCATTACCATCACATCCCGTGGGATCTGGGGGACAAGTTGCCATATAGTCCCAATTACATCCTTTAATGTTTGGATCAAAAATTAGACCACCGTTACAAGTTTGTTCATTTCCTGTTGCTTGGCCGTTCTGGCAGCTCACATATTTTGTGCAACCAGTTGAGGGGACTACGACAAAGCCGTTGGGATTGGAGTCACAGGGGTTGCATTGGGCTCTTGTCGAGACAATATTATTGTTGTAAAGGATGAGAGTAGATATAGAAAGTGCGATGTTGATTTTTCGGTAGCCAATGCCTCGACATTTCTTTCTCATTATTTCTTCAGATGATAATGATGTCGAGGTTACTTCCTTCAGATGTAGAGCACTACTTTTTGTTGTCATGGTGGCTTTGAGCACACTGCCTCTTTTAGCAGCTGCGTATTGTTTTAGCTTTTGGCCTTCCCACTTCCCACTTCCCATTCCCTTTTCCCTTATTCCATTCACTCTCTTCTTTGTACCTTGTATAAGTAGCTTGTAGGCGGCCGGCGGCCGGGCGTGTCGAGTTTCTTTAGGGCCCGATAGGGCCACTGTAAAAAAGTCAGAGAGTAAAAATGGAACTTAAAAGAAGGCGTGTCAAGAAGAAGTTCGCTTCCAGCTAATAACCCCCCCAGTTAACCCCTCTAGAAGTATGTAAGGTGGTAGGTACGGTACCATGCATAGTAGTTATGGCAGATACAATAATGTTCTGTCGTTGTCAGCTTGTCACGAGTCACGACCCAACGGGACGCGACGCCGACGCCCGCGTCGCGGACGCCGACGATGATGACAAATGACAACCAGAACCCCTTCGTGTTTTTTCGATGCTCGAGGATGTGATGACAACAACGGCAGAACGAAAGAACTAACCCGAATCCCAAGCATCAAGAAAGAGGTGTCGATGTCAATGAACGAGAACCCGTCCGCAAGGTTGAAGCTCTCTCTCAAGTCCTCTCAAGTCTCAAGGAAATCATTTTAATGCTTCTATTCATAACATAAATTAAACAATTGAAATAGAGATTCATACATACAATACCAAACAACACAAATATATTAACACTGATCTCAAAACCAAATCATAATCATGTCAGAACAATTAAATCAATACCTTTGGATTGCTGTAGCTGGAGGAATCGTTGGATTCATTTATACTTTTGGCATTGGGGCCAATGATGTTGCTAATGCATGTAAGTATTCAAAAGCACGTTGTGAATATTCAGATGTCCATGAATTCAAAGTGCACACATATAACTCTTATCTGTTTGATTGACTATAGTTGCAACATCCGTCGCTTCCAAGAGTCTGACACTCAAGCAGGCTGTCGCCATTGCTACTATATGCGAATTCTGTGGTGCACTTTTTTTGGGTGCTAGCGTAACAAGCACTGTGCGTGGAAAGATATTCAACGCAGAGCTGTATGAGGATGAACCAGAGATTGTTATGCTCGGAATGTTTACAAGCCTCATGACGGCATCAATTATGATGCTGGTTGCTACCTATTTTGGCTTGCCAGTATCCACAACACATACTGTCATTGGATGTATCATTGGATTCACCGTATCAGCAAAAGGGTTCGAATCAGTGAACTGGAACGAGACGAAAAACATATTCATCAGTTGGGTGGCATCACCACTTCTTACTGGGGTGGTGGCATTCATCATATTTGCCGTTATTAGATCTTTTATTTTGCTCAGCGCCAATCCCTTTACGAGAGGTTACTGTAAGCGCAAAGCAATTTCTTGTTTGTTTATTAAATGTATGGTGCACTAACATGTTCCTTTTCACTTCTTAGACACTTTCTCAATCATACTGATGATCACCCTTGCGATCGATGTCTTCTTTATTTTCTCCAAGGGTACGAAGAACTTCACTTATTTCCATGAGAATGTTTATGATCTGAAATGGGTAATACCAACAAGTTTGGGCATTGGAGCGGTTGTTGGATTAATGTGGCTCTGGCCAATAGGCCCTTACGCAAAACGACGCCTGCAAGCCAGGAAAGAAGAACGAGATGTTGCGCTCGCCACCCAAGCTATAGTCGATGCAAACAAGTTGTCGACCGAATCAACTGGAGCCAATGAGATGGCGAAGACCAAGTTAACAGGAGCCAGTAGGATGGTGTCGAGTGAACAATTATTTGCTGGTGAATTCGATCCTGAAGAAGGTTCGATCAAAATTTCCCTTAAGGAACCCAGGGCAATCAACGAAGTGGATTCAACGCAGCGCATAGAAAATAGATCGTCTAATAAGTTTCATGCGCTGAGCAATTTAGGAGGATCCATCGGATCAATCAAGATTTGTATAGACAAGCCTATTGAAGACGAGATTAAAGTAGCTGATAACAAATCATTTCGCAAAAGATTGCATCACATGAGCGCTGACTTAGGTGCATCAGTCAAAGAGGCTCTCGATGGATCTTTCACAAAACAAGTGGAATCACAGATGCATCCTAAACTCAAACAATCGAAGAAGAAGAAAAAAAACATATTGGTTCGTTTTGAAGAGGCTACGTTCAAGCAAGACCTCGAGGAGCAAGCATTTGAGGAGAGTAAAGATACTCATGATTGCTGGCAAGCCGCAGAAACATATGACTCGGAAGTTGAACAGCTCTATACATATGTTCAAGCGTTTACAGCAGCTCTGAGTTCTTTTGCTCATGGGGCCAACGACGTCGCCAATAGCATAGCGCCATTAGCAGCCATCTTATACATATATCGCAATGGTGAGCTCAACGCTGAAGCTCCAGTGAGCAAATGGATCTTAGTATATGGAGGTATTGGTATCGTGCTGGGCTTACTATGTTATGGATACAAAGTCATGAAAACAATAGGCTACAAGCTGACAGCAATGTCACCGACTCGAGGCTCCACAGCTGGTTTAGCAAGCTCGCTAGTGGTGAGTTGTATATGACTTACATTATTATTTTACCAGCAACGCAGATTTTCTTGCCACAACTTCTAACACACAAATCTACTTCATGTAGGTTGCATCAGCATCATATGCAGGAATTCCAGTTAGTACAACTCAATGTATTGTTGGCGCGGTTGCTGGGATAGGGCTTGTTGAAGGAAGGCAAAATGTTCAATGGATGTCATTGGCACGAGTCTGTATCAGTTGGGTTGTTATCTTCTTTGTCAGCTGCATTCTATCAGCAGGATTGTTTTCTGCACTTGCCTACTCACCATCCATCAGTGCTGGTTAAAGTGGCTTTATCACTAACAATGTTTTAATAGAGCATGTAACTCGCATAACGAAAACTCTCTGTAATGAACGTGCTATGTATTTCGCTTTGTTGCTGAAGATTAAAAACACGAGCTTGCAAGCTACAGCTTGCAAAGAAGGTACCTACCTAAAACTACCATACCTACTACCTACCCTTGTGTGATAGTGGATAGTGGACGTCAGAGACGCCAAACCATGAACCGGTATTCCTGTGCCGTTTCATGTCCCGGAAGTCATAATATTGTATTTTTTGAGTAGTTGAAATGAGTCGCAGATAGAGGCTTGTGCTTCATTTGCTTACGTTTGGCATTATTTTTGTTCTGTAGCCGAACGGTTCAGACTAAGATAAGGCATCAGTCGTACATGCCATCAGCGTAGGATAGCTATGCATTCTGGTGATTAATCATTATCCACAGGATGAAGCAATTCAATAGAATCAATGGCCTTTCTCTTCTTTGCTTTGACGAAGATAACCCAATGCCTTCAGCAACCAAAATGGAGAGCAATTCGACGCAACGAACAGTCAGCAGAGGGAGCAGATCAATCGAGAGTGATACGAATAGTTTATTCGACAGCGATTATCTTTCTTTTGGAGAACAAAAACCAGATCTGGGTCGCCATCGGCAGATACAAACTCAAACGGATTACAACAACAAACACTGTGCTTTATCTGTTATATCTCCTGTCTCTCCTAAGAGACATCATGTCAGTCATTTGAAGCGACAAAAGGAAGAGAACAAGCTACCAGTTATCCCATACTTGCCACGGGATTATCGCAGTCATTCTCATAATTCACCTAAGCAATCCAAAAATATGGAAGGAAATAAGCGAGGCAGTACTCTTCAATCTGTTCATACTTTAACCGAAGCCATCCCTTTATTTGAGCAAGCTAAATCTATCTCGAACAAGAAGAAGAATGCCTCTCAAAATAAGAGTAACCGCCATCGATCGTCATCATTTGGTTATTTCATGAAGAAACATGCTGCCGTACACAATGTTTTAAACAAAGAACACCATATTAGGGAGCAGTATGATTTCTTTGCGAATGAAACTAATGCATTGAAAACATCACCAAGTTCTCACGCAAGATCCAAATCAATGAAACATCTATACAATTCCACAGCTGCAGTTGAAGAATTCTTTGCAGGTGCTGATACGGAAGAGATGAACGATGCAGAGAGCAGGAAAGTGGGACGTTCAGCAAAACGTTATCATGACATGCAAAGTGTCCAACTTCAGGCCAAATGTTTCATGGATGGCTGTAAGATTGATCGCCATTGTTGATGATTATTGTTGCTTTTGATATAATAAGATTCGTTGGCTGAAGTAATAAGTGTACGGTAATGCATAATTTCTTGATGTAAACTGCATATCGCATCAATAAGATATGCCTCTTAGTGTTACACACATAATTCTAACAGTCAAGACAAGCTGAATTGATATTATGATCCTAAACGCCTTTTCTTCATCTATCGAACGGGCATAAGTACTTTATTTTGACATACCAAATCACACAACAGAGCTCGCAAAAAGAAAGAAGAAATCAACGGCAGATGCCAATACTTTACTGCCAGTCACGGATTGTCTTGTTCCTATCGTAGGTTTGCCCATCATAAAGCAAGGTGTGTCGTCAGATGAGAACAAGACATTTTTTAAGTGAAAAGTAGACAACGGCATCTGTTATCGAATCCTTCACAAATGACACTCACCTCTTCAAAGGGCTAATCTGTACATCTGGAGCGGTTGATAGAAAGTAAAGCCCGAAGCCAGAGCACAAAGCCATAGCTCCTCCGAGACAAGCGATGAGAGGGTACGTAGCTGGATCGCTCAACCATGTCTTCTTCCTGTACTGAGCTCTCATAGCAGGCGTCTATGACGAATGCAAGGAGGCAATTCATATAAATAACGAGATGGGGGTAAATGTTTGAAGATGTTGCGTATTGCCTGCTGGATTGACAACTCACCGATAGATGGTCAAGGCCCACCACTTTATATGCCCCGGACTGAACAGTGGACGATGTGGGGATCGAACCTCCAGAGAATGAGCGAGCGATGGATGCGGTTCCTTTGGAGAAATTACGAGCGAGCAAGGAATTCATGATGAATTGATTTGATTGTTGTTGAAGGATTCGATTGATCTGAAATAGAAGATTGTGATGTTTTATGATGGTAACAGAAGATATGGTAACACTGTGTGGCGTGTGTTGGTGGCTGGTGGAGTTGAAAAGCACAAGTCCGCGGGCGGACATCAAAGAGGTATCTTCAAGTGTCAAGAAGAGTGTCTAAAAGAGGTATCTTTTAAAAAACCTCAAGGGCGGAGAGGGAAGAGGGATGTATTACCTACTTAGATACATATCGTAGATACCACATAATATCAAAACACCCAGCAGGGAAGTTCCACGTGTCTTGCGCCGCGCCACCCGCCACCCGCCGCCACATGCCACATGCCACATCCCACACATAAAAAATACAAACAGAACCATGGCCAAAACAACATTGACCTCGAATTTCAATTCGGTATATAACAGTTACCGAACATATACGAGACAGACAACATCAAAAGATATTGTGGCATCATCAAAATGTATTCAAACACCGACGGATAAAGGTCGAAGACTAATACCAAACGCAAAATTGGTTCTGTGCATTAGTTGTTTTCTTCCATTAGTAATTTCAACACTAGGTCCAGTATCAGCGTCGCAATTTGGTGTTCGGAAGAAGCTAGTGCATGGCAATTTATTCACTGGATTAACTAAGTTACATGCCTCGGATAGAAATCCTTGTAAATTCTTTGCAATAAGAGGAGGCAATGCAGACTTTGTTGGAGACGATGAGCCATGGAAAAACAGGCGGCCAGATGAAGAAATACAACAATACCAACAATTGCCTCGGCAGTCTGGTGAAACAGTGCAATCACAGTCAACAAAAAATGCATATGGATCTGGTGCACCGTGGCAACAAAACAATCGTCAACCATATCCTCCAAATCAGCAGTCATGGGGAGGATCACAGCCACATGATCTCCAAATAAATCCTAGCACTGTAAATGACTCACAAGATGGATCAAGAAATAAAGGCGAACCATATTTTCCAGAATCTTCTGGAAGGCCGATATATGGAGTTAATCCTCAACAAAATCCAATGCAACGTGGATATCCGGGTCAACAAAGTACAAATCGTCAACAACGAGGCCCGCAATCGCAAGGCATGTATCCTCCACCACCACACTTACCTGTCAATGGAGAGCAAATTAGGCAAGGAGCTCGAATGAATCCATCCCATCCATCAATGAGAGTACAAAATGCTCATGTATCGTCATCAAGGGGACCACCTGGATTTGAAGATGAAGAAGAGGACGATTGGCTTCCTTCAGGGGACAATATTCATAATGAAGGAGAAAATGGGTTAAACTTGTCTGCCAATAAGCAGCAGGGTGTATCCGATGGGGGTGGGATGGATCTCTCTCAATTTGACAAAGATCTAATCTTTGGCGGTCTGAAGCGCCTTTATCGAAAAAAGATTAGGCCACTAGAGCTGTCTTCAAAATACGGTCACTTCCATTCGCCTCCTCTCAGTCCATCGGATTTTGATGCAAAGCCAATGGTTTTGCTAGTGGGTCAGTATTCAGTTGGAAAAACTAGCTTCATTCGCTATCTACTAGGAAGAGACTTTCCAGGTCAACGAATTGGACCCGAGGTAAGTTATCCTGTCCTCAGTTTACCAGCTGTATCTTGTAGCAATCACCCTGGGAATAAATTTAACTATTTCATGAATATGCATCATAGCCTACAACTGATCGTTTCACTGCAATCGTCAAGGGTGAATCTGGGGACAAAGTCATTCCTGGCGCAGCGTTATGCTCGCAGGCTGATCGACCTTTCCGCGGTCTGTCTCCATTTGGTAATAACTTTCTCAGTAGATTTGAGGGAGTCGAAATGGATTCTCCCATTTTGAATAACATAACCCTAGTTGATACACCAGGCATTTTATCGGGGCAAAAGCAAATGATTGGAAGGAATTATGATTATGAGCAAGTCATGAAGTGGTTTGCTGAGAGAGCTGATCTGATAATTATCATGTTCGACGCTCACAAGCTGGACATTAGTGACGAACTGAAACGTGTTATTGAGCTATTTAAACCACATCAAGACAAAATGCGTGTTCTATTGAATAAGGCTGACTCAATTTCAACTCAACAATTAATGCGAGTGTATGGCGCTTTAATGTGGAGCTTAGGAAAGGTCATGATGACACCTGAAGTCTGCCGTGTCTATATGGGAAGCTTTTGGGGTGCACCATTGAAGAATAAGGAGCAAGCAGCGCTGCTGACACAAGAAAAGTTAGATCTGTTTAATGATATTGCACAACTCCCTCAGAATGCTGTGATGCGCCGTATAAATGAGCTTGTTAAACGAGCCAGATCTGTGAAGGTGCATGCTTACATCATTCACTACTTGCGAAAACAATTACCTTATACTTGGGGTAAACGAGAAAAGCAAAGGCGTCTAATAGACAGGCTGGACAGAGAGTTCATTATGTGTGCGAGACGTTATGAATTGCCACGGGGAGACTTTCCAGAACTGGAGCCATTCAGACAGGCATTGCTCGAGATTAAAGATCTGAGTGAGGTTCACAAGCTTGACAAAAAAATGGTAAAGGAAATGGACAAAGTGTTTAGTGTTGACATCCCAAATTTGTTAGAAGCTGCAAAAGTTCATTGACATTAATATTAAGTAGCTATTGTAACATTGGCTAATGTGATGATATTTTATTGCTTTATTTGACTGTAATATTAATGCGGAGACCCATACCGTCCGTCCGTCCATCCGTCCGTCGGTCCGTCCGTCCATCCATCCATGCATCCATGCATGCATCAGGGTCAAGAGGCTTTGACGACTCCTTGCCTCTTGTCAGGTGTATTTTAAAAGTGAGGGTGAGTAACTAGAGACTGCTGGCGCAGCGAACAGACAGGCCATAAAATCCTTTGAAGAGGGGGAGGGAGTTTGAGTGAGGAGAGACAGTTGAGCAAGAGAGTTCTTAGGAGCCTTCTCATTGTTGACACCTGGTGGACAAAAGGACCGGTTTGCTGACGTTTTTGAGGGTGAAGTCGTCGGACTTTGACGTCGACGTCGACTTCGACGCTGATAACTGCGGAAAGAGACACTGCCCTGGCGTGTCTGACTACTACTAGAGACTGCTGGCGCAGCAAACACAAACAGGCATGCCATCCATAAAATCCCTGGGAGAGGGGGAGGAGTTTGAGTAGAGCAAGGAGTGAGGAGAGTCAGTTTAGTGTTTAGTTCGAGTAAATGAGGAGAGACAGTTGAGTAAGGAAAGCGAGTTCTTAGCAGCCTTCTCATTGTTGACACCTGGTGGACAAAAAAGGACCCGTTTGCTGCCGTTTTTG